>JPKC01001839.1:0-19949 GCA_000750925.1 Pseudogymnoascus sp. VKM F-4518 (FW-2643) | reverse complement strand
GGGAGAGAGGGGGGGAAGGGGTGAGAGAGGGGGATTGCCATGAATGGGAGTACTCTAGTAGTATGAAGGTAGTATGAAGGAGTAACCCCATATGAAAGAAGGGGTATTGTAAAAGGGCATCAAGGGGACAATAGTTCTTCAGCATCCAAGCTCACCTTCCCAATCCTGCCTCCCTGCCTGCCAGCCATGAATATAGTGAATTATAGTGAATATTAGAGGAATCATATGACAGACGGACAGACCGCACAGCACTCTATGTACGAAGTAGCCACTATATGATATGAAATGTTTCTAGACGGCAGATGGAACAGCCCTGCATACTCTAGAGTCTAGAGTCTGTCTGCATGCTCTAGAGTACAGGCTAGATGGATTATAGGCTTCCTCTCTTCTATCTTCCCGTCTTATGTTCTGTCTCATGCATGGTAAGGTGGTATCCTCTCTGTCCTCTTGTCTTCTGTCCACTCTAACGTGCTCTTACAGCGGGTATCACTCTCTCCGGATGATACAGTCAGTATATACACCGTATATACAAACACATGCAAGACGCAGTCAAACGTGAGATAAACACTCTCCAAACTTATTTCCATATGCTATAGAGCACTCGAACTATACCCCCACCATATACGAAGTATTACAGCACTGTACTGTACGAGTACGATTCAGACTCTCCTCTACCTCCTCTACCAAAACATCCCCATCCTCGCACCAACCCGCATCCAGCCCATCGTGCACTCATAGCGCCCCCAGAAGAAACACACGCCGTTTTAGATTCATCTGGTCGTGCCCCCCTACCCCCAAGGCCCCCCGCCAATCGTCCCGCATGGCTGGGTTTCGAGACAAACAGAGCAGCATCCCAAGTCGGACTATTGAATTCTCAATCAAAATCCCTGTCCCCCATCACCAGCTGCTAGTTTGTGGGTTTTTTGTCGGTCGTTTGGGGGTGCGTTGCTGGCGCTGGATGATCAGCCAGATGCTACACACACTAGCTGCGCCCTGGTCGGAACCTTACGAGATAGAGTTGGGCACGGTGCGCGCCATAGTGCGACGGATGGCCAGCCGTGAGGACGCGGGAAATGATGATGGGAGGGATGGGAGTATGGGGGTGATGGGAGCGAGTGAGTGGCCCGGGTATTATTGAAGAAGAGTATAGAGTGCTCTACCAATTGTACTAATACTCTACTGAGAATGGTACGCACTTTCAAGCCGTTTCCTCATGGTCACATTCGCCATCCTGAACAATCTCATCGTCCTAGAAACCGAAAAGCCTCACAGCACCCAAAACGTCGATCAATTAACATACAACACCTCATTACACTCAAGGGCTGCAGTCGGGATGAACACGACATCATAACGAACAGCGGTATGAAAGGGTAACAAAGGGCCGTGCAGAACAGGGAAACACATTCCACAGTACACAAAACAGCGCCAGGCCACAGCATCTAAACCCTGCCCGGCCCCCCAATCGCCGGCCCATCTCTCATCTCACATCAAACGCCGTTCCGCCACAGCTCCCTCGAACCCCCCCATCGCCACCAAAAAACCCCACCAAACGATCTCTCTACCGCTCTTCCGTAGCCCAGCCCAGCCCCACGTCGACAACGACGCATACTACCTCCGCCCCCTGCACACCCCGGCACTCTGTCAAACATGCTGGCGTTTTGGAAAAGTGGGATCGCGCACCCCTGTTCGGCCTACCACAGGGCAGAGCGAGCGCATCGAGATGAAACACGAGGGAGAAGGCATGGGGAGAAGCCAGCGATTTGTTGCAGTAATCCCGTCTCGTGGCCCAATCAGGGAGGGGAGGGAGTTGGACTCGAGGGCCGCGGCCTCTGGTTTTTGATCTTTTTTGTTGCCGCGTGCAAACTTTGGGGTTGGGGAGTAGATTGCGTGCGTGAGTCCCGAGGCTCCTGGATAAGAAATATACAAGCTGTGTGCTTGCTGGATGAATAATCGTGAAGACGAGGGGTAAACAGAGATGCCGTCCTCCAAGGATACATCAGCTCCTCAGCTCCTCAGCTCCCCTCCTCTCTGTCTTACAATCCCTTACATCCAGACCTCTCCTGCACCACCACCTGTCCTGCACATCCCACATCACCGTACAGCAAAGCACAGCACATCACAGTACCTACCACCGGTACCTCCCACGCCCCCCTCCTAGCCGCGCGCATCCTCATTCACACCGCGCTCTCCCCCCCAATCAACCCCTCCCCCTCCCCTTCTAGTCCGTTACAGTAATCGATAACGCCTTCCGCCCCTGCACCTCATCCCTCCGCATCGCGTCGCGCGACGCGCACAGGTGGGTGGAGTCCCAGCCAGACCCTCTGTTGAGGTCGTGTATGCGGTGCCACGGCTGGTCCCTTCCCTTTTTGGGAGACGGTGATCTCAGGAACAATCGGGGGAGGGCTAGTGGACCGTCATAGCCGTGAGGGAGGTGGGAACCGTGAAAATGGAAAAGGAAAAAATTGGAAATATTGGAGTCGGGCCTGTGGTGTACATACTGTATGTACATCAGACCTCTTCAGGCGAAACATCACGTGCCTACATCCAACTTTGCGAAATGGATATCGGAATCGCTTATCACCACATGACCTCTTATCGCTCCTCATAAACGCCTCATATCCAAGGCCTGATATAAAAAAGTCCCAATCGCCGATAGAGACTATCCCAGAGCCTCCTCCCCCCACCTCAAATTGTACACTTGCCCACGCACCTACCGTCTCTCTTAATTACTCGCAATGGCAAGCACCGAAGACGCTTTTGACGGCGACGTCTCGATGGGCGACGTGGCTCCGACTGTGGTGGCGCAGGTGGAGCTTGATCCGACAGAGGATGGGGTGTTGGCGGCGATCTGGGCGAAGCAGAATGTGCGCGTGGTATGTTACTACGCCCCAACTTAACAGAAGGAGAGGATGCTAATGGTTGGGATAGCTTCCGGGGTCGTCGGATACGGCTGCTTCGTTCGAGTTTACGGATGAGGATCATACGCTTGGTAATGCGTTGAGGTATATCATTATGAAGAAGTATGCCCATTCCCCCCCAGTTTGCTGCAAGGCATCGCAGAACACACAATCTAACAAAACCTTAGCCCCAACGTCGAGTTCTGCGGTTACTCGATCCCCCATCCCTCCGAGCCAAAGATGAACATTCGCATCCAGACGTACGAGGGCACGGCATTCGAGGCGCTGGAGAAGGGACTGGATGACTTGATAGATCTGTGTGATGTTGTGGCCGAGAAGTTTGTGGGTGAGAGGGAGGCATTTGGGAGGCAGTGAGTTGGTGGGGGTGGACAGGGTGTGATTGAGGGGTTGTGATATATGGGGGGGTTCATGAGGGTGAGAGCTGTGGTGATGGCGTTTCGCGGCGTTTGTGGGTTGGGGTGTAAAAGCTGCGTGGTATCGTCATGGCGTTTGGCATAGAAGGGGAATGAGAGAATGTATATTTGGATGAGGACCTCGAAATACATTACATATCCGAGCAATCTGAGAAGTCAACCACACAGGCCATTAAGCACGGAAGCCCCTCATCTGGCAGCAAGTCCGATTCTCCCATGGTGCATGATGCGTCGAGCTTCACTTCCCAAGGCATATCAAATCCGTAGACACACCCACTAGCAAGAAACATTTCGTCCTATTCTCAACATAGTAACGGATATATACAAATCCCCCTCTCTCCCCTCTTCACCGTCGCCCCTCCACCAAAACTCCCACCATCTACCTCTCTGTCTATTCCACGGCCCTCTTCCTCCTCGCTCTTCTCTTCTTCTCTAATTCCGGCCCTCGAGGAAACCGCTCATGAAGTTCTTGGGGAGATGCGCGGTGGGGTCCTCTTCAGCGCGGAAGTACTTGAGGATGTGGGGGAGTTGCTTCCAGTAGTTTAGGGTTTCCTGTGTTGGTGTTAGTGATGGGACTTTATGATATGTAACGCCACGTCTGTTGTTCCTTTGCTGTCTTCCAGTGGGAGGTGGTGGAGGTGGTGCGAGAACCCCCCTCCGAAGTGTCGTCCACAACCACCCTCAACCCCAGCCCAATTCCTCCCATCCACCACACTGTCCCCATCCTTTCCCTCCTAGCCTTCATGACAATATAAAACGGCATTCCTACCTGGTACTCCGCATGGCTTTGGAACAGCAACATATCCACTACCGGCAACTGCTTCACATAGCGATGTCTCTCAAACTGCTCCCTCATCTTCGTCCGCAGCTCGCCAACCGACATGTTCAGCGAGTACATCGTCTGGATCTCCGGGGCCTATATCGGTACACAATCAGCATCGATCCGTAAACAATCAGCGGCTCCTCCAGTTCTCCCCTCTTTCTCCATCCCCGGTCCAACCCAATCCCAATCCACCCAATCAACCCAGCCAGTCCGCAGTATTCCAGTAATTTATCGAGGGGACCAAGGGAAAAAGAAGACATACAGAACGAATCCACTCCCGATAGCTCTTCGCAACCCGCCTCTGCGCATCATTCCAATTCACAGCTATACCCCCTCGTTAGCCCTCATCCCCCAACCCAATCAATCCGCAAGGGGCGATAAACTCACACTGCCGCGTCCGCTGCGCGAGGTAGGTGGGATTGATGACCATATTGTGCGCTGGTGTTGTCTCTTCTTACAGCTAAAAAAGGGCACTCTTCATCGCTCATCGTCGTTCGTTTGAAGCTCGGGCGGAAGCCGGGATTGAATATCACGTGATGTGGTTTTGGATGCCTGAGGTTTATGTCATAAGGCTGAGGTTTTTATTTATTTAGGGCCCCGCCACTGGAGCTGTTGACATATAGACAGCCTTACAGACGACAGGCAACTTTCTCTCCTTCGCGCCACGACGATATCAACTCCTTGATTTCCACACACAGGCTGGATACATCAGAAACCGATTCGCGCATCACACTCCTTCGCCACCGCAACCATGCCCGCCATCCGGCACGCCTCCAAGCGCAAAGCCCCCCCCGCGGGCTTCAGCGACATCGAAGACTCGCTCCTCGTCTTCGCCAACAAGATGAAAGACGCGGAGAACGCGCCGACAACCGCAGCCCCGAAGCACCAAGCGCTCTGGCCCATCTTCCAGGTATCGCATCAGAGGAGCAGGTACGTGTGGGAGCTATATCGGCAGGAGAAGATTAGCAAGCAGCTGTACGAATGGTTGTGTAAGAATGGGTATGCGGATGCGATGTTGATCGCTAAGTGGAAGAAGGATAGTTATGCGAAGGTGAGTGGATTCTGTGCAGTGAGGACGGGGGCAAGGGCTAATGAATGGCAGCTTTGTTGTTTGAGGTGCATACAGACCAAGGAGACGAATTTCAACTCGACGTGCATATGCCGCGTGCCGAAAGCGAATCTGAAGGAGGACCAGGAGGTGGAGTGCGTGAGCTGTGGGTGCAAGGGATGTGCGTCTGGGGATTGAGCAGCGCGCTCATCATGTCCATGGAGGGTAGCTAGTCTGTCACGTTACGGGAATATCAGGAAAGGAAGGCATGAGCGGAGGAAGTTCAGAGGGAGGGAGTTCAGTGGAACAAACGCACGGCGCTGCGATATTGGTTGGCATGGCGTTCTTTTTTGCATGGCGTCGGCTGGGAATACTACAGTCTTTCTTACAGAACTTCTATAGGTTTCAGAATACCATAAGTTCATCACCCATCACCCCTTTTCCAGCCGCTAGGGCTGTGCCGCAGGTATGCTTCTTACACAAGTACATCATAGGTTCAATCCCAACCAGTTCATCACACTTCATCCCCTTTCCACAGCGTCAGCAAGGGCCTCTGCCACAGTCTCGCCCCTCACAAGCTCTGCACCCCAATAGGTTCATCCCCCGTCAACCCCTGTTCCTCCAACCTCTCCTTTCTCCCTCGCAGATATTCAGCATACGCAGCTTTTGGTACCGTCTTCCCCTCATCCTCCCAAATCTCATACTCGACGCTCTCCCAAACCCGCAGCTGCTCCATGAAATTCGGATTCGGCTTCATCCTCCTCTTGCCCCTCACATCCTGCACCACCTTATCCAGACCCTCCTTCCTCCTCCTCATCAGGTACGCAATCAGCACCATGGGCGAGCGCGAATACCCCTTCTCGCAATGCACCATCACGCGTGGCGCCCCACCACGGGTCCAGGATTCAGATTCGATTTTCTTCAACCTCTGTAACTCTTCTTCGGGGAACAGCGAGGCATACCCCTCGCTCTCGCTTTCCCGCGGTGGGCTCCCAATCCCGGCATCGAGCTGGCGGTCGATGAAATCACAGATCCCGGAGAGGTGGATGAGCATATCCTGCGTGCTATTATCGAGGCACGCGACGAAAAGGCGCTGGGAGGGGCGTGGTGGTTTGGGGTCTGTCGGCTTGGTGGTGGTGGGGGGTTTTGTGGTGTCCATTGTGGTGGAGGTGAGGAGGTGGTGTATGTTTTTGTTTTGGTTATTTTGGGAGGGGGAATGCAGGATGACGGTTGGTTTATGGATATTGGATGTATGCATGTGCCTGAGTCCCTCACAGGTTGGGTTAGCGAGTATATATTCTCAAAGGGACGGGAAATGATACTTGTCACTCGCAACTTTATAAGGGAGTTGGTTGTATAGTAAGTCATCTATAATGTTATACTTCCTAGGCTATCAACTATATTCTTATAATTCTAGTGATATTTTTCATGAACGGGTACGGTGAGAATGTCATAAATTTGAAGTTATATCATATAGCCTCAATAGGGGAGTTTCCAATGCCCTCCTCCGGTTTGCAGGTCCTCATACTAGTGCTAAGCATCTTACATTGTCCCATTGTGAAATGGACACCCTGGTATTCCACGAGAGCCCATGAACTCGACCATTACTTTCATCTCATCTAACCCTTTTCCTTCTTGAGGTTTTGGGCCAATAGTCTTCAAATCGTATCCTGAAGGATGATACCTGTCACCCCCTGTTCCTGGAGCTCTTCCGCCAAGCGATCTAATGAGTATTGCAATGGGACTCCATGTCGCCCAGAAACTTGGTTTAACATACCAGGGCTGAAAGTTCTTGTGATTGAAGTTATACAGTCCTGATAGTGGGTTTGGATCGTCATCGACTAACTTTACCGCTCGGAAAGAAGGCCTTGGGAGGTGTAGGTGGCGCAATGCAAACTTTCGAGAGCTTGTAACCACCACTAGAAACAACTTGAGGATAGGACCAGGAGCTTCCATGCTGCAAAATCCTCGTTAGCTTACAACTTTATCCAATTTCTTTGTACGACTGTACTGTGGTTGGTTAAGACAGTCGGGATCACTTACCAGAGACTGGCCCGCATAGTATCATCCAAATCAGAACTGATTACCTTCCTCAGAGTGGTTGTAGCTATCTTCGGCATGGAAGACGTCACGGAATCAACATACACTCTAACGTACTGGTCGTTCGTTGGCTGTGGTTTAGCAACGGCGGCTTCATATTGAATGGTCCAATCTCTGAGCTCCTCTGCGAAATGGAGACCGTTGTCCCAACCAGTCTGACTTGACGGGAGAAGCGTATACGGGATTTCCATATCTTCACCGAGGTTCTTGTGGAATATTCCAATTGCGCATTTCTCTACCTCTGAGAGTGCTCGCCACTCCTTTTGGTCCACAATCAGAAACAGCTCCACAACAGCTGAACCTAAGGTGTGCAACAAATCCGCGTCCAAAATTTTGCCTGCCTTGCGATATCTCGTGTGCAAATAATTCATTCGGGCTACTGCTTGCATATAACGTATCGATTGCCGATCTTTTGACTGCACCTCTCTGAGCAGAATTTCCGTGTCAACGGCCCGCTTACCAGCAGTCTTCCTACTGTTTTGTCCCGTAGCTGCAAAAAGCTTCGACATCGTAGGGATTCCGCCTGCCTATATCTGCCCGTTAGGAGCTGTATGTATTAGGTGGACAAAACAAACCTTGAGCAACGCAACCTTTCGAGCCTTGCCGAATGCATATGGAAACTCAAGTTCTTGTAACTGCTTTATGATATTACTTGCTTCCTGTGAAGTCATTGTCGACAACGCTCTTTTGCCATAGCCAAATTCAGACTTCAATCTGTCTGCACGTCGGTATCGTAGAAATCGGACTAGGAGCAGATATGCTAATACCAACATGTTAAAAATGAGGTATCTCCGCTGTAAACTCCAGTCGACGATAGCGACAAGGCTTAACGGTGAGGACGACATGATGTTAGAAAAACTGGGCATCTACTTCAAACTCAAGAAACAAAAGCTGGGTCGCTACTATTGCTCGATAGGCTAAATGATATATATACTTATCTGTTATTAAGTAAATGGGTATTAGGAAACACATTCTCAACTGAACGACCTCAACAGATTTTAGTGGTCCTGGTTGAAGAGCTCGATGGTTCTGGGGTAACAAGAGGGCAAGTTACTCTCGGCAATTTGTGGGTCCAGTTTTGAGAATCATGACCACCATCGGTAGTTATCCTCCCTTAGAACAATGTGCGGAGAAGTCGCGCAATGGCCGAGGTTGTTTTCTAGTTTATCCAATTATGCCAGCATGCGTTGTGCTCTCAAAGTCACCCACAGAAGAGTTGTGCTGTTTTGTGGACTACGGGGTTCCGTCACGGCTTTGAGGCAGCTTCGGAGTTACGTGAAGACTCTCTATTCCGCAACATGCCATCATTGTCTCAAAGATCTATTCAGCTATACCGAGGTAAAACATTATCTAGATACATAGACATATCAACGTCTGTAATTTATATATGACCGCTGGCCCATCAAATAAAATTCAACCAAACGAACATAAGACAGCTGTTGAACGCAATAACCCAACCATAAGGCCGTTGTCACGATGTCTACAACCACCACTCCTCCGGCTTCATATACCTCTATAGGTTACAAAGACATCTCGGTATCCCATGTGCCAGCAGACTCTCCCACGGCAACGAAGGTCGTCGTCGTGTCTCTCAACCGCCCTCAGAAGTACAATGCAGTAAACGAGAACATGCTCACTGAGCTTGAGTCCGCATACAAACTTCTCGACCAGGATGAGCGAGTTCGAGCTGTCGTCCTCACCGGCACTGGAAAAGCTTTTTGCGCCGGTGCTGACCTTGAAGTTGGTTTCGCCGGATTATTGGCCAACAAGAAGAGCGAAGCTTTAATGATCAAGTTTAGAGACCAGTAATTACCTCACCGTCCATCTTTTTATCAGAATCATCACAGCTAATGCAAGCAAAGGGGAGGTCGTGTCGCGCTTGCAATCTCCAATTGCAGCAAGCCGACCATTGTTGCACTGAACGGCCCAGCAGCAGGCTTCGGGTTTACCGTAACCCTTCCGGCCACGATTCGCGTTGCATGGGCAGATGCGAAAGTCGGTATTCCATTTTCCCGGCGAGGGCTGACGCTCGAGTCCTGCAGCGCGTTCTATCTGCCGCGACTCATCGGCTTGTCCAAGGCCATGCATATCGCAACAACTGGGGCAACATACACAGCGTCTGATCCCCTCGTCAGTGGGCTGTTTTCCAAGCTCCTGCCAACCCCCCAGGAAACGGTTACCTATGCCATCGATACTGCGCTCGATATCGCTGAGAACACATCGCTTGCCAGTACTAAACTCATGCGCGACATGATGTTGTATTGTCCGTCTACACCAGAGGAGACTCACGTTCTCGACTCGAGGGTCTTCATATCCGCCGTTGGCTCAAAGGATAACATGGAGGGTGTGAAGAGCTTCATGGAGAAGAGAAAGCCGAAATTCAGTGGCACTATAAAGAAGGCTGACTTTCCTTTCTGGCCATGGTGGAATCGGGATGGGAACCAGCCTTCGGGAACCTCCAAGGCGATGATCTGAGTTCAGGGCTAGGTAGAGAGGTCTAGATCATTGTCGCAGTTTTATTTAGGAATCTAGTGTAATGTTGAGAAAATAGAGAAACTCATACATACTTTAGAACATGTAATCAATTATCACATCCAACTCAAAATTATTGAATACGTGACAATTATTCTTGAAATTTTTAGGTTGTCCTCTGATGAATCTCCACTAAAAATTAAGCTTCTCTAGATCTCCATATAACTGCTTACCCTAACCTAACACAGTATAGTTCCCGCCGCCCAAAACACCATGCAGGGACCACCAGTAGAAAGTTGTCTTCGCAACATAGGGCTATTCTATAACCTCTAGGCCTCTTTTTTAATAGCCATCAAATCCCGAATGCGTCGCAATCTAGGTTAAGTGCACACATGTGCAAGACAGATGCATGTACAGAAAATGCCGAGGCACAGTCGGCTGGCCTAGTTGAGACGACTACAGCGTTTGCAATCTGACCTCGGTGTTAAGTGGGGCGGTCTCAACAACATGCTAACGAATGAGCAATGCCAGTTACTGGATGACAATAATCAGCTACAGCCGTTTGGAGCAAATGCCAAGGTGGCAGATGCGAGCTATTTCAGACGACGGAGGTGGGAGAAGATGGATAGAGGGCATTGAAAAACGGCGTGCTATTTATCGGGTGAAGGGTCATGGGATCATAAAACTTCACCTGGCGCTGATATCATTCTACAAAGATATCACAGTCTGTATATTTTACTAGATATGGTGTACTTTACATGTCCCCTATACGTTACTACTACAGTCAAGGCCGCTCAATTCTTCCAACGTCCACAGCCGATCCATACTTTGAATGTCCATCCAAGCATCGTTGCTGCGATATAGTTAGCCGCCGTCGCATTCCCAGATGACGCTGCCATCACTCCGCACAGCAATCCAAAGAAAGCACTTACTCGGTTCTAGCGCTATCACCAAGCATCATATTCGGAAAAGGGTTCCACAGATCCGGTATGATGCCCGCAGTCGATAAATCGTAGCCATCAGGCCAACCACCTGCTATGCTTCCATCCAAAGCACCATCAGACAGCCCAGTCTCCACAGCGGAGGGGGACGAATGCCTTTGATCTTCAGGGAGAGGTGCATTCTCTATCTTGTTGATTGCGGCTTTGAAGAGCTTGTATGCTACATCGGCAGAGAGGTACGACTTGCGCAGCTCGTCCATAGCGACCATGCAGAGTGCGAGGTTGTGTTTGCCCACCTCGCGCGCCATTGGTGATAATGATGTGGACTCGAACAGGTGGATTTGCATCAGCGGTATGAGAGCAATGACCCTAGAGAATCGTTAGTTGTCACAATAGTGATGTGGGTGAGGGACCCTGGGTCGTACGTGATTGTGTGACAGAGATCGATGAGATCCTCAGCCATCATTGAGTTCAGGGCCCCGCTTGCATTCGATGCTGCAGTTCTCGTTTTCTGGCATGCAAACGTTCTCCACGGGCCTTGATCAGCTGCCGATATCTCTCTAGGGGAATCAAGAATGTGCGGTCGATATAAGACTATAATGGCTGCCCTGCAGTTAATCGTTAGCCTGTGCAGAAGCGCCACCAGTCTCGAGTCGACACTTACTCAAAGTAGAGTTTAAACTGGTGGATATGGGACGCGAGAACTCGGCTTTGGTTATTGCTTCTTGGACAAGTGCGATGAGAGGCACGGATTTCAAGTTCACAGCGCTCAATTTCGGCCCTTGATTGCTTGACCCCCTTTGCCTTGTAGTTTTTTACTAAAACATTGCCCAACGCTACAGTTAACCTCACTTGATCAAGCCACATCTCGAAGAGATGGCTCAGCTCTTCTGGCAAATATTTTGGACTGGCGTCACTAATTAATTCAGGCGATAGTACATCGGAGTCGCAAGTACTTGGCGGGGAGGTGTCAGAGTCTTCTAAGGCTATTCGCATTGGTCGGCCTAACCCCAGAGAGAGCCATACTTCGCGACAGTAAAGGGTCCACCAGAGTCGACGCCAAAGTGGTCGCGGGCCGTGAGAGAGCTGGTGCAGCCCTACTGTGTGCGAGAGGCCGATTGCAATTCCAGTCCAGTGCCATGGGCCAGCTCTATCGTCTGTACTAGTATACCAGTGTCCCATTAAGAACACCGATTGTATGAGCGTGATCTTGTCCTTTTCATAATCCGCATCGTACAGAGCCTACAAAACAATTAGATTCTTTAATTTAATCATAATAGAACACCCTAAGTCACCTTTGCCCGTTGGTACATGGCACTTTTGAGTGCTGTGCGCGACGGATAAAAATCTTCAGTAAGCAGACTCTCATCGATAAACTGTGAGTTGAAAAAATTAGCTTAGGGGATTTGAAGTTGAGCGAACCCTTACACTTGCTGCCGCAATAAACATGCTCCAGAGAAGCAGAAGGCTCATCCGACCCTTCTCGTAGTTGAGGAGAAAGTCGATTGCATCAAGGATAGGCGAGAATGGATGGACGTGGTGGAAGTAACACCGTATGAAGGCTTCCCGAATATGGTGTGGAGGCAACGTAAACGCGCCTTTGGCCGAGAGATAGTTGATATCTTCAGGGAGCAGTGACTTGATAGAAGGCATCGGGACCAAAAAGTGATTAGCTTTTGAAGACCGGTGAGGCTCGCAGATATTCATCACAAACGCAGGCCCGCGTTGATCTCCTGTTTGACGTAGAGGTAAGTTAGACTACTCAGGTAGGCAGAAAGTATATTATAGGTAGAGCTAGCAAGATGGTCTTGTAAAAGTGGAATGGAGGAGTGTCATACCAGGGTAGAACGGAACACATCCATCCCCGCGGCCATTACCCCCTTCCAATGCGTCGGCGTACGCCAAACTGTCTTCAGCCGCATCGGAAGGGTTGAGAGGACGCCGACCGCCAAATGTGGCACTTGTTGGCAAGTCTCGCTCGGGGATGGAGCGGCAAGCCTCCGGTCCTTGTGACCCGCCCTCTAGCCTACCATCTGGTAACACTGTTCGGCCCTGTGGCGCATTGCATGTGTTGTTACCAGCATGCGCGCCGCTATCTATGTATGGCGGAGATGGAGCCCAGTCGTTGCATGTCGCCGGGGAGTCTCTAGGTTGAGACCCATTAGTGGATTGGTGGACCACACGTCTAGGTTGTCTCCTCTGTAGAGTGATATTGGATCGGTATTCACTAGCGTTAGAGTTATCAGTGCTAGGCGTGTCCGGTACTAATTGGTCTTGATTGCTTTTCACGTATTTAGTTTATATTATGTTGGATGGACGAACAAGAATCCTACCGTCGTCGTTTGCGGCTCACTATCTCACATGGGATGCCATCCACCGAACAGTTTGCACAGGGCGGGCCCGACAACGTGACTGTACACCTTACTTTTCGTAAATTACAGGCCTTGCACGCCATGGTGGCGCGCTCCGATGTCTGGGTAAAATATCATTGAAAGATGTTGTTTGCAATCTTAGTTGACATCAACGGGTGTGAATTTGAATCACTTGGAGTGTTTCTTAGAAAACTAAGAATATAATTGTCGGGCCGTATAATTGTATGAAATGACATGTGAGACAGGGATTTCGGAATAATAATGAGCCGACATAGACAAGAGACGCCGGTGGTAAGCTGCCGCTGTGGCTCGAATAAGCGCTCTCTTCTCCCAACTTCAACCTATTGAGGAGAAGTAGAGAAGAGTGTACACACAATGTTCTTCAACTACCCCCTTGCTGCATGACGTGGGATCCTGTTTATGATTGGCATCGCTTACTTTGCGAATGTGAAGCGTAGCCTTGTACAGCCCCCATGCACGGCGCTTACCAGTGAAAACGCGATGCAACACCGCCTCAAGCCTTATTAACTAACTGGAATTGATCATCGTCTCATGAAAGTATAGCTATTTTGTTGTCCAATCTGTTTCGTAATCGTGCAAATTACTTGTCCAATGGCTTCTATAGTCTACGAGTTTGCAATGTCAATTCCGCTTCTTCCTTTTGTGCTCAGCCTTGTTCTGGTGCCTTTCATTGGTGCCATTGTCAACTCTATTTTGAGGTTTCGTAGACACAAACATAGCCAGGCAACAGAGGTTCCTAAGGATGGCCTTGATATTGTTTACGAAGGGTCCAATGCTGAAGTTGAGTAAGCTACAACTTTTCTGTCTCTTTGAAGGCTATAGTAGCTAATTGGCACTGTAGTATCGTCGCTGTTCATGGATTCGGAGCCAACCCAAATTACGCCTGGTCCGCCGATGTGGGGAGCAAGACTAGGTTTCGCTGGCTCGAACGTCTTCTTCCTGAGGAAGTACCAAACACCCGTATTATGACGTTCAGCTTCCAATCAAACTGGCTTGTAAATCCACCGAAGACACGAGCGACGCTCTGTGCAACCGCCCTGGTCGATGCTTTGGAGAACAAACGACGAGTACAGTAACTATCCTTGGTAGAAAGTGCAAACTTCTGACGCATAATCTAGGAAACGAAGAGCATAGGCCGGCCGATTGTCTTTATAGGACATAGTTTTGGAGGCAATTTGATTCAACAGGTTTGAATCAAAACCGCCCTGGGAAAGTGACTTGCTAACTACTGACAGGCGATCGTGAACGCTCACCTACATGAGAGAGAAAATATTGCCATGGCAACTGCTGGGGTTCTATTTTTTGGCACTCCACATAGAGGCAGCAAAGACGCATTCTGGGGAAGAATTATCGCGGAGCTTGGTAATTATTCTGGGTTTGGCTCCCACGACGCCATCATCAAAGACCTCGTGGAAGACTCCACCAACCAAATCGATTTACTGCACAAATTCAGTGTCTGGTTAAAGAAGATGCCGGTCGAAATTGTTTGCTTCTTTGAGCTTAAACCGGCCGATTACGGTCAAAAAGTCGTCGGCATTACTGGGATTCGACCTGAAATTGTCGTGACCGAAACCTCTGCCTGTATTGATGGCTATACAAAGATCCCATTAGATGTTGACCATCTACATCTAAACCAGTTCAAGGGTCCCGATGACGCTTCCTACAAGAAGGTCCGACCAGAGATTAAGAGGATAGTTGATGGGGCCCCGGCGAAAATCTTGAAGAGGATGAATCCCCACCTAATTGTTTACAATGATGAAAAAATACGTTCGACTGCAAACTCTAGGGAAAATCTCAGATGCCTTCAAGCTCTCGTCCTTGCCGAGGCGGAAGTTATGTTAGAAAATCTTCGACGAACCAAGGGCGACAGGGTTGAAGGAACATGCGAATGGGTTCTATTAAATGCGCAGTTCACTGAATGGCTTAACTCTGATAAGAGCCAACTGCTACGCTTGACTGGTGGTCCTGGAATTGGCAAAACCATGATTGCTACCTTTTTGGTTGATAAACTAAAAGAAAGAGCGCAATACTTGGAATCGTCACTATTCGCTTTCTTCTTCTGCGACAGCAAAGACGAAAGGCAGAGAACCGCGACTGCAGTATTGCGTAGCCTTCTCGTCCAGCTCTTGCGTCAACAACCATCATTTTTCGAATACATGCAACTAGAGTACGAGAAATACGGCGAAGACAAATTTAAGGACGTGTTCTGCCTAGATTTTAGCGCTCTTTGGATGGTCTTTGAGGCAATTCTGAGGGATCCGGCGGAACGATCGATCTTTATCATAATCGACGCTCTTGATGAGTGCGAGGAAGAGTCAAAATCTAATTTAGTCAAAGTGCTCCACGACTTCTTCGATCCCAACAGTCGCAAGAACAAGGGAAAATCGAATACCATAGCTCAGTCAGTTAAGATTATTATTGCTCATAGGCCAGAACCAAGCATAGAAAAGGGCTTCTCACATGGAAAGCCACTGAAAGTCAATAGTGATCTCATAAATCGCGACTTGTCGATGTTCATTATAGAGAAAACAAATAAGCTCCAGGATGACTTGGAACTCGATTCAGCAAAGACAGAACGGATCCGCGACGCCTTCATAAAGAAAGCCGAAGGAACATTCATATGGGTATCCCTTGTCCTCGGAGAAATGGATAAGCGCGACACGCAAGGCAATATTACCGAGTTGCTTGATAAACTGCCCCCAGGTCTTCCTGAGACTTATGCAAGAATTTTACGAAAGATTAAGTCAACGCACGAGCGTGTTGCGAGCTTCATACTACGCGTTATTTTCATAGCTCCCCGCCCGCTCAAAGTCGATGAACTTGCGATGGCATGCCTTCTTGGATTAGGTCTATATGATAAAACTACTCTTCCAACCGACCAGGACTTAAATGAATGGAGACGTGAATATCGTTGCTGCGGAGCGTTTCTGAAACTTGATGAAGAGAATCAGACTGTCCATCTAGTCCACCAATCGGCAAAAGACTTTCTAAAAAGTCTCTCAAGCCACGACCACATTGCAGGGTTCTATCCTGAAGTAATTGCGGCGAACTGTGATATGCTTCAGGTCTGCTGGAAATATTTGAGTATAAGAGAGGCCAACGAGGAGGCGATACTCCGAGAAAGACGGGAAGGCTTGGCGGCACATAATACTTTCTTCCGCTATGCTACTGTGGAATGGGGGAAACACGCAATGGCGGCCTACCCTGCTTGGGTGGATCGACCTGGAATGGAGAAGACTATGCTCGGCAAATTGCCAGTATTACTTGATGCTTGGTTATTATCAGCAGTTACAGCTGGCCAAGATGCAGTAGTAGGACAACTTCTGGATAGAGGAGCCTCTATCAAGCTAGTGGGTGGATATGTTTGGACCAGCCCAATATGGGTTGCCACTAAAAACGGGCATGAAAAGATTGTCGAGCTACTACTCAGTAAGGTTTCTAACGTTGATTTGAAGAATAGCTATGGCAATACGCTGCTGAGACACGCCATTACAGAGGGGAACGAAAAAATCGTTGAGCTACTGCTTGATATAGGAACTGAAGTAGATTCGAAGGGTGATATTAGCATCGAAACGCCGCTATTGTATGCAGCTGGGCAAGGGAACGAAGCAATTGTTAAGCTCCTACTTAATCGCAGAGCTAAGGTAGATGAAGAGGGTGCGTTTGGTTGGACGCCGCTAGTATGGGCTGCTAGCAAAGGGAGCGAAGCAGTTGGTAAGCTGCTGCTTGATAGCGGAGCTGAGGTCAATCATAAATGTGGTTATGGCATGACGCCGCTCTTGGCGGCTATAGAGTCTAGTCATAAGGGTTTTGCCAAGCTACTACTTGATTACGGAGCTGAAGCCAGTCCATAGGATCAAGAATGGCTAGATGCCGATGATTGTAGCGGCAAACGGACATAAGAAAAGGCTTCAGCATTGTTTTTAGTTCCTACTATGCGAGGTATGGGGGATATGTTTCCACCGGGAGCTCCGCTGTGGCAGTCGAACCACGTTTCCGCCTCTCTCCCAGTTTTTTGTGTTTTGGGGAAATGGGGGTTTACATTTTATACCCCTTTCCTTTTGGCGTGTTATGCTGGGCTGCGGTGGTGACAGGGTGTTGGGGGGTAATGGTTGCAGCTGTACACTGATCTTTATTCGGGGGCTACAGATACTACGGCATCATGAAGTTATTGCACGCTGTGGGCTAGGAGGCTATATATTTTATCATCCCTTGGTGGCAGGATAGGATAGTGGAAGTGTATTAGGACAGGGGATGTGGGAATAATTTGCAGGCTATGAGATGGGCCAACCTGTAGGAAGGGCGTGTTGTTGTTGTGTATAATTTTCGGGATTCTGTGATTGTGGGGGGAGTTTTGCGGACATGGTTTTGTGGATTTATGCCTTTATTATACCCTACACTTTAATCCCCGTTATTTGGCTTGTGAGCTTGATCAATCTCATCAAGGAGGAATCGATAATACCTGGGGTTTGTAATGTATGTGAGATGTGAGGTAGATGCGCCTGATCGGGCATATGAAGCAGATAAAGCCCTGCTATATTCTCCAAATTCCATCACAGGGATCGCAAAACACCACCGCCTTCCCAAAGGCAGTCAAAAGGCATTTGGGGTGGTGAATATCCAGTCAAGTGTACCTGTCGAGTCGCCACGGCTTCATTTGATATTTCCCCTTTTTTTTCACGTCACAGGATCCAGAATCACGTCTGTGAGGTTATATCTACGAAACACGCACCGCTTTCTTTCTAGGTGTAGTCAGGGCATTTACTGGGGTTGTGAGTGTTCAGTAGGCAGAAAACCCACGAAATATATTTTTATTTTATTAAAAAAGAGGCACGAAATTTATTCTCAAAATATCAAAAAGGATTTCCCACCCT
Source organism: Pseudogymnoascus sp. VKM F-4518 (FW-2643) (assembly GCA_000750925.1). Lineage (NCBI taxonomy): Eukaryota > Fungi > Ascomycota > Leotiomycetes > Thelebolales > Thelebolaceae > Pseudogymnoascus > Pseudogymnoascus sp. VKM F-4518 (FW-2643). The sequence goes on along the minus strand of JPKC01001839.1, from coordinate 1,967 downwards.
CTCAATAAATAATAATAACCATTTTTTAAATATCTACTCCCCTCCCTATACACCATCACTCCCGACTAAAAAATACCCTTCATCCAAAGCCCTTTTGCCTAAAGTTTTGATTTTTTTATATAAAAATATCGCAAGATACACAGATCACACGACGACATACCTACCTAAGCAACCACAGCCACAACAACAACCCACCAACTCAACTTCACAGGGCCGGACAAGGTAGACGTATGATTATATATCATTAAGGTAAATAATTACATAATCATTATCACACATAAAAGACCTACATTATTATTATAAGAAAAGTTTTCTTTATTCATTATTTTGTCATCGCCAGTTCAGAGCGGAAGGAAAAAAACCCCAGCCTCAGCTAGTAAGTATCATAACTACTCCAAACAAAACCCAGTAGTAATCCAGCACGCGTCGTGAATACTCCAAACAAAAAACCAAGTAACCACCGCTTACTGCCTCAGTATCCATCCATCCATCCATAAAAGGAACTCTGGCAAAAAACCGTCCCAGCAAAGACCCAAACATACCCACGCATACATCCCATAAAGAAAAAAACCTCAGACAAGATGAGAGACAGATCCCAATCCCATACCCCGACAATCCAGTGAAAGACCAAAGAGTCCAGTCCAGAAAGAAAAGAAAGGGAGGCATTTCGTATATCCAGACATTATCATAAACAAGAAAAAAAACCCAACATCCAACATAACCCCCCTGCGAGACGCAAGTGTGACTCCGACAATAGCAGTAGTAGACAGGCAGTATAGCATAGTATCCCCACCCTCATCAACAAAAAAACAAACAAACAAAATAGTCCATCACAGTTTTAAAACCGACTCGTAAAACTCCTCCTAACACCACTCCTCACCCCAACCCCCTTCATCTGCGCACCACCACCGCGCTCTTTCGCCCCAATCTTCGCAAAGCCCTGCAGGATATCCATCCCCGCATCCTCAGCGACGCCATCAGCCAGGAACTCCGCGCCGTAGTACTCTTCCTGCGCGTGTACACCAGAAGTAGTAGCACCACCGCCGACAGAAGCATTAGGAGCACCGCAGCCAGAAGAAACACCACCAATATCAAAGCTCCCCCCTAGACTAAAAATCGGACTCGCGAATTTACTCGGCGACGCCCCCGAACCACCCAACCCCAACGCCTTCGACGGCGACAGAAACCCCCTCGGCGCCAACGACGGCGTAAAGTTCAATTTCGGCGTCGACGTCACGCCCCTCCTCGAAAACGCATTAACATTCGACGGACACAACTCCCCCAGTGCGCTCGGCGCAAGCTCAAAGCGGCCCCGTTTCGTCGAATTCCGCTTCTCCGGCGACCCATTCCCCGGCACCGCGAGAAGGTCCCCCGCACTAGCGTCGATGAACATCTCAAACTCGGTTTCGAGGTCGGGGAAGAGCGGCTCGGCGAGGTTGAAGGCTGGACTCCAGGGGAGACAGTCGTCGGCGGCGTGGATGGAGTCGCGCATTGGCGAGCCGACGAGCTGGCGCACGCGCTCGCGGTGGAGACGGAGGTTGGTGGTTGGAGAGACGGAGGGAGGCGGGCGGGTCGGGGCGGTGAGTTTTACTGCCGGTGTGAGCGGGGGAAGCATGGCGGCGGACTCGTAGACGAGCCCCCTGCGTAAGGGGGAGGAGGAAGGTGCAGCCCAGGCGAGGGATTCAGCGCATGGAGGCTGGCGGGCACGTCGCGAGGTCTTGGAGGGGCTATCGTAGGAGGATCCGCGGAGACGGGCGATCTCCTCTTCGGCGCGCCCGCGCTTGACGGGGTGGCGGTCGGGGACTGGGTTGCGGAGGGCGGAGGAGTTGAGGGAGGAGAAGTAGCCGCTGTCGTCCATGGAGGCGAAGTTGCGTTTGTGCGAGCGCTGGGCGGAGGAGCGCGCGAAGCGGACGACGGGGGGTGGGGTGTCGTCGCGGAGACGGACGCGGCGGGGAACGGGGGGGGAG
>JPKC01001838.1:0-55475 GCA_000750925.1 Pseudogymnoascus sp. VKM F-4518 (FW-2643) | reverse complement strand
ATTGCATGAGTGCGGGTGGGGAGGAGAGGATGGGTTGGGCGGCGCCGGCGTGTGCGTACAGCTCATGCTCAGGGGCTTCTTCGTCGGGCTGGTAGGTGTCCGAGGCGGGGATGGTGGCGTCGGAGGAGAGCTCGTTGCCCAGCTTTGCGGCGGGCTGGAGGGACATGAATGAGTTCGTAGAAGGGGGAGCGAATTCCGAGGGCGCCGGCGTCGAGTTTCTGTAGGACGACTGTGGACGCTCCTGGATCATGGGCGGTGCAGGGAGCGAGACAGACGCGGACATAATAGGACCGCTCTCGATAATCGTTCCCTTCTTTAGCTGCTTGTCCTTGTTGAACTTCTCCTCCTCCCCTGGAGCAATGACCCAGTAGTTGCCTTTTCCAGGATCATCCTTGGGCCTCTCCTGCTTCACAAAGGCCTTGTTCAGGCTGAGGTTGTGGCGGATGCTGTTCTGCCATCCCGTCTCGGCGGCGCTGTAGTATGAGTACGAATCCGAGATCCACTTGTAGATTTGGGCCAGAGTCAGTCGCTTCCCTGGGGCCGTGAGGATGGCCATGCCGATGAGCGTGGCGTAGCTGTGAGATGGCTTTGTTCCGTCGTCTTTGATGGCGCCGAATTGTTCTGCGGTAGGGCGAATAGGCTCTGGCATTGTCCTCTGCTTCTTCGACTGAATCATTGGTGCCTCCAGCAGGGCACGCTTCCTCTTCTGTCCATATACAGCATCGTTTGCGTAGAATTCATCCGCGTCATTATACTGATGCTGGTAGTTCTCCTTTCCGGCGGGATAGATATTCGACGCGGTGGTGAAGAGTGCCTTCTGTGGTCCAGACCCTTGTCCTTTAGCCTGTAGAGGCTGCTTCTTCTCGAGCGAATCCGTACTGCGCATTGCCCCCCGCGGCGGCGGCATCGCGTGCATGTTGAGTTTATTGCTCATGCCGTTCCTCGACGGCGAGCTCGACGAGTGCAGCGCGTTCTTATGTGGTGATCCATTGTTGGCCTGGACGGCGGGAGCGTTGAGGACGATATTGCGTCTCGAGGAAGCGTTCTTGATGGGTCGTAGGGGTGAGGCGAGGCGCGGGAGTGTCGAGCCGGATGGCATGTGGCTTCGATCAGCTTCGGGATCTTGGTAGATTTGCAGCGGCTGCTGCTGGCGATGACGCGTCGACGACATCGCGACGAGCCGACAACGCGGCGTTGAGGTTGGTTCGAGGCGTCTAGGCAGACGAGGTGTCGGTTCGGTTCGGTACGCTACGCGTCGGGAAGGCTGAGGGAGTTGAGCGAGATCGGTTGTTTGTTGATGTTGTTATTGTATGTTTGCTGAGCTATGCTAGACGACGACAGTGAGTATTCGATCTGTTGAATTTGACGACGGCGAGGTTGGATGGCGGATTGAGGTTGAAATTGGGCCAGACTTTGGGCAGCGAAGGACGAGAGAAAACGAGAAACAAGATTGTGCCTACCAAAGTACCCAGGCCTGCTCTAGCTGAGAAGAACCTTGGAACGGCCGCTGGAGCCCGGGTGTCAGAGGGAGTGGAGACTCTTCGGCGGTGGAAAGTGGGCGTTTGGAGTGAGGTAGCAGGGGGGAGGAGCAAGGTAGTTGCAGCGTGTCGGTGGGCGTGAGTGGATGCGTAGTGGATACTGCGCAGTGCTTGGAGCAGGGCCAAGGTCCAGTGGGAGGGATTGTGATTGCTGTGTGCCGAGATTACTCGTCAGACTGGGCTGAGTGAGCGTTCGAGTGGGTGTCGATGAGCACGAATTGAGCACGACGCCGAAGATAGAGCGTACCTTGAAGAGTACGTACTCGGAGGTACTTGGGTAAGGCGCGAGTGGGTTCCGCGCTTAGGACGTGATCGATCGTGAAGTGAAGACGTAGAGGATACTCGATTGAGTACTTTGTCTGTCGACGTATGATGGGGGTAAGAGCAAGGGAGTAAGAAGCTGATGATGATAGATGACAGCTTGAATGTGTGTATGTGTATGGTATGTGTGTGAGCAATGATGCAAGAATGTTTGGGGTGTAATTGGTAGATTGGCGTATGATGGTTTGGTGATGTTGAAAGGAAGAAGAAGGTGGGAGGGTGAAGATGGGAAGATGGGAAGATGGAGGGGAGGAGAAAGTTAGTTGAGTGGTGGTGAGTGGTGAATTGAGGATTGATAGAAGGTTGTGTAATGGTGTAATGGGTGTAATGGGTGTAGAGAGTACGGGGATAGAAGTGGTAGTAGTGGTGTAATGTGTGCAAGGTGCAAGGAGCAAGGATGGAGGGTGTTCTCGTGTTTAACGTGTGCCGAAGTTTCATGAAGAGCAGGAGGGGGAGAGAAGGAGAGGCGGGGAGAGAAAGACAAGACGACGGGGATAAGTAGAGGATAGGGATGGAGATAGAGAGAGACAGAGGGAGAGACACGTCAGAGGGATAGTAGTGTAGAAGATAGCAGTAGTTGTATCAGTAGTGGTGTGGCCGACCTCAATGCAGCCCGGAACGATAGGCTGTAATGATCTTGTAAATGATCTTGTACGTCTCAGCCTAGAACAGACGGAGGAGGAGGATATCCTACATTCCTCTCACCGTTTCTTTTCGTCCATCAAGAGCAAATGACTCTATACCCGACTATGCCGACTATACTCCCCGCCGAGACCAGCGGGGCACAAACGCACAAACGCACGATGTGACTTTCCATCTAACCTTCTTCACCTCACAATCCCATCCTAGACCTCCTAAACCTCCCCCCTCTCCCCCCTCTCTCCCCACCTAAAAATCTGCACAACGGCCCCAGCAGATCCTGTCTTATCCTACCTAGGATAATAGGTATTATCCACTTTGGAGTTCATCCCTCCCCATCCATCCATCTTAGCCATATACCATATCTAGTACGTACTAGCATCAAACCCAGCTCCTCCCTCACCCTCTTCAATGCCGTAGTAGCCCGGCCTATCTTCTAACCCTTCTAGCCCACTAGCCAGCTCAGCTATCTTCTAACCCCCTAACCCTACCATAGCACACCACTCTATCGCAAACACAGCCCCGCGGCCATCCCCGTCGCGACCACCCCTCCCACCGCTCCCACCGCCTACGCGCCCGCGACGCGTCGGGTAAACAAAACCCTGACGCGTCTTGCGGTACGTACCCCCACACCACCCCAAACCCCATCACGTAAATTACGCGAGCCTAGCGAATCGGGTAAGAGCGCGCGTTCTCCGTGGGATGGGGGGTGTGTGTGTGCCTCAGTCGGATTCTTACCACATGCATACACCACACCTCGTACAGTACCCTGTTCCTGCCTCAGAGTGTGCAGATATATCACACACTAACTACTGTTCCATGATGTGAATGTATGGATAGGGATAGGATGGGATGGGATGGGCGAAGCAGGTGTGGTGCCTGCCTAGAATGTGCATCCGCGTGCAGACACAGCTCCGTGCCTGTGTTGCTGCAAACGGACAAATGGCGGGAGAGAGGGAGGTCGGGTGATGGACCCTGTGGTCTTACATTTTGTGCTACTGGAGATTGAAGAAAAAGCGTGGGATTATGCGTGATCAAGGGGTGAGTGGGTGAGAGATATCGTCGAATTCCCGAATTCCACCTACGTACGTTCGTACGAACTATCTTATTTTTACTTTTTAGTTCCCTCATCCTGTCTCACTGCTTAGCTGCTTAGAGTGCCGGTTGAGGTTGGGCGTGGGTAAATTGTGCGGGAAGTGGGGTTTGCTATACTCTATATTTGCATAGTAGTGAAAATGACATATAAAAGTCTTAAAAAACCTATAAAATCTTCATTAAGATATGGGGCCCTTTAGGATAATATGCCCTCGTGCTCCCCCCCGGAAACGGAACGAAACAGACTCTTAAATCCAACGAGAGGGAATCCACTTCTCACACTTCTAATTCCGGCAGATGAAAGATTTTTTTTTGGATGCTCTTCCCAGCCATTCGAGATGGAATTCCGGGTTCCTAGCTAACCCTACACTCTCCCGCTGCTCGTGATACCGTGATGGATGGGATGAGGCGAATCTTGCATTTGAGCTGAGCTCTGCCGTTCAGGGGATTGGTGCCTGACATAACTCCCCCCCTTTCTCCCGCAGCCCTACTTCCACCTTAGCGTCCTGCAAATGCACACGCACCACTGACATGCTTAAGATGAGATGAGATGAGCTGCGCTGCGCTGGTGACTCAGTCAACCAAACTATCGCATGCACGCACGCCCGCTCTGTCACTCTTGGCACCACCCACGACGTTCTTAATTTCAGATTATGATATCGACAGCTGATATAGTTATACGCCCATATACCACCACCTCTCCTATTCCCTACATATACACAACACCCCCCCAACTACCCACATCACCCACAACTAAACACATAAAAAGGAAAAAGCAAAAAAAAATCTCTTCCATTGCCCCATATCCACACGCCCCCTTCCCCAACAGCCCAGCGACGGCCTCCAAAGCCACTACCAGAGTGATTTGGGGCCGCTAATGCTTTTGATATACAAAAGGGGCTGCATAGGACGGCAGGAGGCTCATCTCATAGCTCGTTCATGTACATTACCACCCGTCCATCTACACGTATATCCATCCCAAACGCCACGCTGTGTCGTGTCTATACTGACTGTGTCCTCCCCCTATCGCTGTGTCGGTTTTATACCGACTGTCTCCCCCCTATTTACCACTCCCCCCCCAAAAATCCCCCATTTACACCACCATCCCCAACACCACTGCCACCCCCGCAACCACCAGCACCCCCCACCATCCCACCCTCACCATCCCCGCACCACTAAGATGATACGCCGCCCCAGGGTAACTACACGTAATCTGCCCATCCTCACTCGCACTCCCATTCGGCCTCCTCCCATAACTACTCGCAAACCCATCCCCCCCCGGCGCCGGGCACTCAAACCCCATCGCCGCCGGACAGCTCTGGACAAGGTTATAGCACATATCCAAACACGGCAAGATCTCCTTATACGGTCCCGGCCTGACCACCTCATCAATCGCCGGGTTCCTGCTCGAGTTCAAGTACAAAATCTCCTGACTCGCCGCCACGAACGCCGAGTCGAGGAGATTCGACGAGTTCGGAAACGCCTGAACCACATTCCGCGGCTGCAACCACGGGTCACTCCGACTGTAATCCTGGCACCGTGGAATCGTAACGCTGCACAACCAGGCTTTATACGCCTTTGCGCAATCCGCGCAATTGCGCACCAGGCTGTATTGCCCTGTACTCGGGATCTCGCAGGGGATCTGCTGCAGGGCCTTAGCGAAGTTGTCGTAGGCGGTCTTGGCGGCGTTGTCGTAGAAGGCGGCAAGGGAGGTGAGGGTGGGGAAGGTGGAGGGGTTGCCGGGGACGGCGTAGGAGACGTCGGAGCAGAAGCTGAGGTTGAAGAGGATTGCGCAGTTGCCGTCTAAGGGGGTTGGTTAGTTGGGCTCAGGCCCACGTAATGAAAATGGGAGAAGGAGAAGGAGAGGAAAGGAGGGACTAACCAGACTGCGTAGTGAAATTCATAGCCTGCCAAACGCGCCCCCCGCCACCCGGAGTCCCCCCGCCACCCGGCGTGATCTCCGTCACATTCCGCGGCAACGCCAGAATCCCATAATACTGGGACCTGGCGCTCAGGCCCTGGAAGTAAAACTGCTGCTTCGGGTAGTTCCCCAGCGTCACGTTCGTCATGCTCGTCTTCACCATGTCAGTGCGCAGCCCTTTCTTCGTCCCCGCGATCTGCGCGTAGCTCTCGAGGCCGCAGTACGAGCGCGAGACGCCCTGGATCGAGGTCTGGTTCTGGTCGTTGGCGAAGATGACGTAGGGCGGCGGGTCGAGGTTCATCCACTTCTTGTAGACGTCTGTGTTGGATTGCTCGAGGGTTAGGTTCTTGGTCGCGAGCAGGGCGGAGTTGGAGTCGCTGTCGATGAAGAAGAGGTCGGCGGCGCCGTCGCTGAAGGCGTGGAAGGGCGCGTCGATGGAGGCGCCCACTTCGACGTTGTAGATGCCGTCGTACTCGGTGTTGTTGGGGCCGGTGACGGCGATGTAGACGTCGGCAGAGGCGTCGAATGTTAGGTTTGCGAATCCGAATTCGGCAGCCATTATCCGCTGGCCGTCAGCGGGTTGGTCGGCTCCGAGGGTCGTCTGGTTATCTCCAACATACATCGTTAACTGAGGCGGGGGCCCTTTGGGACTACTGTCACCCTTCGGGATGCTGGGCTGAAGGCAGGTATTCAGCGTGATGTATACGCTCCTCGTTGCATTCGCTCTCTTGTGTATCGCGGACTCCTCGTCATCTCCATCCGCCGTATTCGATGCGCCCTGCTCGCCCCCGTCCTCCCATCTCCGACTTAATCCAACTGACGGTAGCCCTGTTGATCCACTCCCAGCGGGAGCATGCGGACCCCAAACCGACTGGTTCGAGAAGACGAAATATATCGTTTTCCCCTGGTCCAGATTGTACTTTGTCGCGCCATTGTTTTCTATATTTAACGGCGCCATCAGCAGCTGCCGTCCATGCAGCTCTTCCCCAGTCCCCTCAAACTCCGCCTGGTATATCATATCCGCGTCGTCCTCCCCCCCTTCCCCACGCGCCGATATAAAAGGGTCCAGTAACCGCTCATGGTTGTGGTCGTCGGGCAGTATCGAGTCAAGCTCGGCGGCATGGGCGAGGTTCCCCGCGAAGATGGTGAAGAAGAACAGAGCGACCAGGCCCGTGGCAATCATGGATGGGAGGAGGCGGGGCTGTAGTGGACTGAGCTTCGACATCGTGGTGTTGTAGCCATGCGCATGTGGCGCTGACGGCGAGGCTCCCCGCCAGATACGAGGGCAATAAATAAATCTAACTGATGCCTTGCGCAGATTTGGTGTGAGCAGCGATTACGACGGCGCGCTGGTGGAAGCGATTGACTTGGATATTAATATTGTAAGAGTTATGGAGATTATGTATTTCGTGGAGAGGGATTAAAAGAGTGTCGTCCCTGGCCGATGATCCACAGCTGACAGTTTGATGACGCTCCTCCGTGCTTCCTCGTGTTTCGGACTCGTCTGTACCTCGCCAAGCCTTTTAAGAATCGGTCTGGAGCGCGACGACAGCCGCCATGCGCCCTCTGGTACACTAACATATTTTCCCCTAATTATGTTTAGGTCCTCCATTCAGGGACGGGCGTTATTTTCAAAGACTTAGATTACAATCACTGGAAAAACTCAAAATCAGGTACGGGAACATATTCCATTGTAACCATCAATACCAAACAAAATAGTTCATTCAGTTTGAAGTAAGTACATCAATGTGGAAGACAGACATCCTGTGGTTCTGCCCTGGAAGAATTAAAAATAACGCAGTAAGTCAACTGATAACCATCGCATCCAGCCCAACACAAACAAAACAAACACGCCTTTGCCTGCCCACCTAATCCACCATGGATTACCAAAAAAGCAATCCCATATACACATACACGCCGTTGCCCCACACAAGTCTACATCATAAATATCATCCCAGGATCATAATGGGGTCCCATCCGTGCCCAACCAGTGACCCCCTCTACCCTAGTTTGGAGCTTTGAAGAAAGCTTCGAGAAATCTACCAATTCCCAATCGCAACGTGAGGCCGTCAAAAAGTGTCATGCTTTGTTTGAAGTTTTTTTAAGCCGCCTGTGCGAGATTGATCGTTCCATCCATATTAGGGGTTCCCATTTGAGCATCGCTGAAATTGAACTTGCTCATAGAGAATTCATCGTCTGGCGTTCGCATGCCAATTCCACTGTCATCATGTCCGGAAACGACATTCATAGCTGCGCTGCTTGCCGTGTCCATTGGACCTGGAATCGTAATGCCGTGGTCATTAGAGCCATTCATATACTGTTGACGTTCAAAGTCGTCCATAGGCCCGCCATTATATACACCTGGATTCGATTCGGCCACTCGATTCTGTTGAGACTGGACTGTGTTCTCGTTCCGCCTGGTATTGGATGTCTTGTATTCCATGAAACCACCCTTCTCTGCCATGAAAGATATCATCTCGTCGATCCAGCATTTTGTGACCCACCAGGATCCAAAACTCTGACCGGATTTGATAGTGAGATCTCTCATCACTGCTGTGCCGACGCGCTCGACACACCAGATAATGTCCGCTGGGCTAGCGTACGAGAATCTACCCGGAATCGAGACCAAGAAATTGACCCAGCGATCGAGGACATTTTCTGTCGACGAATCCAAGTGAATACTGGATTCTCTTTGATTAACGTTTCGAGCTGACATGTCGCCGTACGGTGTGACACTTTCTATCTCCCAGGCCACTGTAACTGGATCGAGGAGATCTCGTAACTCTGTTAATAGAAGCCTTGCCACATCATCCATTGCCCTCGTTGGGATGCATTCTGCGACCTTTCGCAGACGCACCATTGATATCCAATCTTGGTACATCTGATCCCGATTAGGGGGATGAGAAAGCATATTTGCAGCTGCATGGGCCGTGAGGTTGACTCTGCACATGCGATCTAACAAGCCAGCGAATAAGGTTGCAGGGGCAACCTTGGCATCGATGACGTGAGCAGGCTGACCGTGGAAAGATGTCTGGATGTGAGAAACCAGTCGCTCTGAGATTGCATGCAGGGTGTCTAGAATTTGCTGCGGTACAACTTCAAGAGTCAAATGACCTAGAAGTCGGATCATCTTCTGGTACATGATGAAATCGCATTCTTCTATCCACGGCGCGATACTCTCGTGAGCAAAGAGTTTCTGTACCGGCATGGTGAGGGTGCCATGAAAGGAAGTGAACAGATAAAAGAAGGTCTTTTGTTTCACAAAGCGGATTGCATCTACCAGAGAGGTGCAATGAGAACGATACAGCGCTGTCAACGCTGTTGCTGAATCGGGATCCGTCCCAGCCGGAATGAATGGTTCAATCTTCGGCAACGTGATTGGCTCATATTCGTGCATCGAGTTATCTGCCGGCGGGACAAAGCATAGATGCTGGGTTATTTTGCCGTTGTATTCGAGATCTTGGACGTTGTGAACGACCGACTGATTGTATAGACTACGTGATTGCACAAAGCTGGATGTAGGCTTATGTGTCGGCTCAAGGACAGGCGAGAAAGCCGTACCTGGAAATTCCTGCTTATCCACTGGGGTGTGTGACGGAAGACTTCAAGTAATGTTAGCACGACGTGAATGTTCCTCTAGCAAGTTATAAAACATACCTAGGCTCTTGAGCGAATCTCTTGGCTTCAGCCGTCTTCATGGGCTGGTATTTTTGCGTTGATGGATTCTCAATTAGGTTTGGCTGGTCCTCCTTCAAGCTAAAGTTGACATAATGATACTTGGATTCACCTCGGACACCTAGGCGCCTTGTTTTTAGGCCAGGGAATAGAACCCGGACAAGCTTTCCGAAAGACGCTGGGTTGAGCACTGTGACGCGTTCCGTAGCACACCTTGAGACGTAGTTTGCGTATACGCGACCTCTAGGCACTGACCCTTTCCCTTTGTCGCAAACTTGGTTTATCCTGTAGAGATTAGTACAGGTCAAAGACAGTAGATTATGCAGCACCTACCAGATCATTGCAAAGACCTGCCGCATTCTCTCTGACTGCGGCCCGCGCTCATTGCCATGTAGCTCTGTAGCTACTTCAGGCAATTTGCGGTGCTTATTATTTTGAAATAGCTGGCGCATCTCAAGCTCATTTGCTGCGCTCGACTTCGAAGCCTTTTTGGGAGCCCCATTTGCACCAGCTAACGAATCGACGTCATCCTGTTCATCGCTACGGCCTTCAAGCATGGGACTATCATCCTCCATAAAACTTGTTCCATACCCATCAGTCGGTAGAGAGCGCCGAGCATGTTCGGGTCGATACGAGCCGTCATGCGAGTATCCTAACGTATGGTTGACCGCAGCGCCCAGCGCAGGGTCAATGCCATAGTCCCGCGGGTCTCGGAGCTGTGAGGCGGACTGCATAACCATGTCTTCGGCGGTTACATGGCCGCCATCCGCGAATCTTTGTTGTTGCTCGTTCTCAAACCATTGTTTCTGGTATTCGGCGGGGTTACCATCTGTTTGTTGATCGTGTAGCGAGTGGGTGGCGGCACTGTGTAGGCTTGTTGTTGATCCTCGGGAAAGCTGGCGCTTCCTGCTCTTCATAGATACAGCCGTGTTTGAGCGCGAGCGACTTTTCGTGGGCACCGTCTCGGTTTGTTGTTGGGATAAATCTGGTAAGCGCTTAGTATTTCGCGTGTTGGGATGGTAAATAATGGGAGGCGCGGTATGAATATTTCGCATTGCGCAAAGCTAACATGCAGCGCCAGTAAGTACATACCCATTTGTTTGTATGTAAAAGATGTCTTCGAGGGCCCAATGTTTTATTGTTATATAATATAATATTTCATTATCTGGAGCGGGGCTGGGCTTTGTTGTTGATGATGTTTGGCGATTGTTTGCGGTCGATGAGGAGGATCTGTGTGAGGGTGCCGTTGGGGAATCACGTCTGGAACTTTCGTTTTTCAGGATTTGCCCGAGTAATCAGTCTCAAGGTAGTTGGCGAATGGTTGCTGCATCGAGGTCGTCGTCAATCAAACTGTTCGATTCTTTGCTTGTTGTTTACACGCATCCTAGGTATTCTGGGTTAATGAGGCAACCTTTCGCTTATTGATCTCGGAACGACGCTAAACTCGAAAGGAGCTTGACTATGACGCCTGGGGCAGAGTGTGTGGGCACATCACCACAACGTCGCTCAAAACCAACTTTCCACTTTCCATCAGACCTTTTCATCATCGCACTACCAACATTGCAAGTTCCATCGTAAGCTCGGTTTCCGCTCAACATTTACACATAGCTCATTATTACAGCTGTCTATTTGACCAAATTCACTTTATCGACCTTATAGAGCTTATCAAGCTTCAAACATGTCGTTCCAAGATAAAGCACAAGCTCACCTGAGCAAGGTCGACAAGGAGGTGAGTCTACAAAAGCCTTTGTCGCAATAATTTGGAGCTGGCACGCGACGGCCCGAAACTGCACATAGTCGTTAACCGTTGGGAATATTTACTAATGATGCCCTTTCTTGTAGCTGTCGAAGTACCAGGTCTTCAACAACTTCGAGAAGCAGACATCCATCCCCAAGGTTTACGCGGTCCTTGGAGTTGTCGGCCTCTACTTCTTCTTCGTCTTGCTTAACTTCGGAGGACAGATCCTTACCAACTTTGCTGGATTCATCATCCCCGGATACTATTCCCTCGAAGCTATTTTCTCTGCCGGCAAGGCCGATGATACCCAATGGCTCACTGTACGTCATGATCGTAACCTTAATCTGTCTAAGCAAACTTAACTAACTCGCGCGCAGTACTGGGTTGTGTTTGGATTTTTGACGTAGAATACCCCCGAACCCTTTTCTATAATATTCCGGCTAACTTGTCTACTATCACAGTGTCGTCGAGAGCTTGATCTCCGTCGTTTACTGGTTCCCATTCTACTACACCTTCAAGCTGATCTTCACCCTCTGGCTTGCCCTTCCCCAGACTGGGTATGCCCGTTTCCCAATTCTCAGAGCTCGAATCGTCACTAACACAGAATTAGTGGTGCCCAGCTCATCTTCCGCTCTTTCTTCCAGCCCGTCTTCTCGCGCCACTTCCAGCAGTCGACTGCTTCCAACCTTCGCTCGAAGGTTGACTCAGCCACCTCGGACAAGACACTGTAAGCGGCTACCAGCATGCGCTACATACACCCGCTTTTGCAAGTGGAGCTCGGCTCCGACAACCACACATGAGTGGGGGCAGTAAAATCAACGGCGATAAGGAGAATAGAGTATGCACGTGATACTCTAATGTGGAATGAGACACGGTGTGATGGGTATCGATATCATGGAATGACTTGACTTTATTTCGTTTCTTTATACGGGAAGCGGTCGCTTGATGTGAATAGAAACGTTGCGCGGGGGGAGAGGGTTTATGTTATGGCTGAGTTACGTATCATTAGATGACCAGGAGGAAATTCGTTCATGATTGGCAATGATTTTAAGGACGGATTAATCGAATGGATGATTTCAATCTGGTAGTTTAATGACAGTTGTCCTTGCATTATATTTGTTTATGGTGTGATTTATGGTGTCAGCTCTTGCTGAAGCCCGCTCTGCCCCTGCCTCTGCCGAATTTCACACTCGGTGGCACAAAGCGGAGTGCGGAGATTGCACCTGTAAGACCCTCAATCTCCGCATCTTCATCGCCATCTTCCGCAACAGCGGCCTTTCCGTTGGCAAGGGCAGGATTTGCAACGTCGTGCCTGGTAGCACCATCGGTGTCCGTATTCGCCATCGTTGTTTCGGGAACCTCGTCTGTGTTGTCCGTCTCCAAAGTCTCTGACCTATTTCGGCCTCGGCTCTCATTATAAATCTTCTGTTGCATAATCGAGCTCCGGCGTCTATGCCTGCCTGAACGGAGCATGGAGGTCTTCCTGTCGATGCCATCATTGACGACGAAAAAGTCGTACTCTTTAGGAAACGAGTGCTTGTCGATTAGATGTAAACGACGTTTCTGAGGAGTAGAGCACTTCCTGTCACAGTCCTCGACGAAGCACGCATATGTATGTTCACCTCGGTCCCTAAGAACCCCAACAAGGGGATCGTGGTTCTCTGCCTGGTGGAGACTTAGGAAGTGTTCCGTCGGGAAGTTTTTCCGACATTCGACGCAGCGGTTGACGTGTGTTTTGCTGTAGTGGACTTCATAATCATCAAAGGAGTGAAATGAGAGGTCTGGACGATGTCCTGGTAAAGAGCATCTCATCACTTCGACCGTTGCTGCTCCGCCGTGCTCGGGGTCGAGGTGTACTATCTTCACCGCTTCGTAGGCATTTGGGTCTGTTGGATGCGGAGAAGCCTCAGAACTGTCTGTGGCATATATGGAATCGTTATTTTCGGAGAGTGGCGGAGGATCAGAGTCTTCTCGTGAGCGTTTGACCATCTTTATATGTGATAGTGGGGTAGTTACTTGGTGGGCTTTGTCCCCCCCCTCAGCACTTGAGCCAGCTAACTTCTTGACTTTCTGTCTGTCGAATGCTGTATGGTTAGGCTTGTTCGGGAATCCAAGCTGTTCTGAAGAAAGACACAATATCTTGTGTGATAGCTGTCAGGGTATCAGTATGTCGTTTATATCGTAATATCTGCTTGTTGAACAACAAATCGAGGTTATCGTTAATCATTTCAGCCTTGTGGGTTGCGTTCGATAGGGTGGTCACAGCGTCAGGACTAGTGCCGCCTGGACCCGAGTGAACAGTCCCCATGTTTCTGCATCATTGCAACAGCTATCAAGTCTTAAGATTTATACCAACAATTTAAAATAATAGTATTTGTCTCGTTACGTTTATTTCCAAGTAACCAGCTTATTTTATTATAGCCTTGAGTGACTGACTGCATTTACTTAAACCACAGTTGCTGTAAATAGTGCTCTAATCCCATGGTTCCTCTTCAGATGGGCTAAACCTGGCGACTGTTCACTCGGGTCTGTGCCGCTTTGTGCACTATAATTCGCCAAGCCTTAGTGGGACTTGTGCGGCAACCTTGCGCGTTACTTTGCGTCCACCGATCTCGACGAAAAGTGAGATATACAAATGCGCCTTCGGCATTTCCACCACGACCAAATTTTCACTCACTGAGCAAAGCGCTCTTGTCTCGCCTGCCCGCTGCATTTGTTCTTTTCAGCTGCTTTGATCGGACTCATAACCTCAAGTTACCTCCTGCTAATGGCTTTTCCCGATTCCATCACTTTGTCCAGAGGCATCTGGGGCCGGCCATAGTCCGATCTCTTCAGATAACGATAACATGGCAGCCAATGCCGAGGTGCAATGGCAGTAAGTATATATCGCATTTGATATATTACTTGCTTTTACTTAGATATTCGCTGACGATATGACCAGTTCTGCGAAACAAATCCATCGAGAACTCCGAGCGAAACTGAAAGAGAGGGAAAGTTTGATAGGTGATATTGAGGATCTGATATCAGAGTATGTGCCCCTCTCTTATTCGTTCGCGGACAGGAACTAAATAATTTACAAGATTGCGCATTGCATGCGAGACCACGATCTTCGCCGACTTCGCATACGCCACCGCCGAGGGCGTGGAAACTGCTCTCTGGGAAGCACATAGCTCGATCAACAAACGATACCGCAAGATTGTCGCCAGACTGAAAAATCCCGAACAGAAAAGAATTACAGTCGAGAGACGGAAATGGGAGAAGCGATATGCTGATTTCCTCAAGCTAAGCCAATACTACTATAAAGGCTACATCCAACGCCTGGCATCCCACTTCGATGGCCTCGACGAGCTGCGCATAATAGCGCACCGTCTTACCCTGAGCACACTCTCAGTCGATCCTCCGGCGGAAGTCTCTGAAGATTTGAAGCATCTTATCCTCCTGTCGTGCCACTCAACCCTACTCCGACTCGGCGATTTATACCGATACCGCAATGATCTCAATACGAAAGATCGTAGCTGGGAGAAGGCCAACGCGCACTATGGGCTTGCGAATGACCTATATCCAGACTCGGGAAGCGCATTTAACCAAATGGCAGTTATTTCGTTGGCCGATGGTAATCATTTAGATGCCGTCTACTACCTGTATCGTGCGTTGGCAGTGAAGGAGCCCCATCCATTGGCGCAGTCAAACCTCGCCGTTGAATTTAAAAAAATTACCACAACATGGCTTGGACCGAGTCAAAAGAAAGATTCGTCTGTTGGTAACCCTGCTGCGAGCATGGTATTATGGTTTGTCCGCCTTCATGCTCAATTGTACAAAGGAGAAGAGTTTCCCAACCACGATGAACTTGAGAACGAAGTGTTGAGCCAAATGACCGTTCTTCTTAAAGAACAATCACTGGAAGATATTCTAGACAGAATTGTTATTATCAACATTGCCGCAGAATATTTTGCTGGTGTGAGACTTGCAGGTATGCAACCTACTACTACAGTATTTGATAGAAACTGACGAAAAACCAGAAGCGGAAGGTGATGAAGACAGTGAAAGATGCGTCCAAGCATACTACTTCTACCTCAGGCTGAATATCAGGATGCTGTTTATGCTTCTTCAGTTATTGCAGCCAGAGCTTGATGACGCCAATCATGGTCATAATGCTCCCGATGTAACTGGAAAAGAAAAGCAGACTTCCGCCGAGTCCATTACAGCGGTGACTCGCCGAATCCTACCCGCACTGCGTCAATACAGTACTTGGTTGGTGGCCACAGCCCCGGTTATTAGCGCTCAAGTGGGAACCGCACCCATATGCATTCACATTAAGGAGATGTGGTCAATGTACTGCACTACCTTGAGCCTGCTCGTTGCAGTGTTCCCTGTGGCCGAATTGCCCGACATTGATTACTTGCTGGAGGAAGACTCTGCTACGGTTGGATTCAAACCATTCCGGGACAGCACTCTTTGCAGGCTATACACAGATAGTGAGGATAAGCTGAAGAAGCGAAGCACAGATCCAGGAGTTGAGCGTCATCATCCGAATGTAGAGATGATGGCGAGGATCCGAGAAATTCTAAGAGACGGCATGGTTCTCGCTACTAATACCGAGTACCCTATTTACGCAGTGGATGGTCAATTCCGCTTTTTTGAGGATGGCCCTCCTCCGCAAGCACTGCAGGATGCAAGCCCATCGACGCAACCGTCTGACTTGGAGACGCAAGCGAGTTCGAGATTCAGCTATACCGGCGAACACCAGCGTGTATCTGAGCTTACCAGCGAGTTCAAACGGCCTCCAAGCGTCGATCCGTCAGAATCTCATCAGAGCCTGTCAACGGATATGTATCAAATGGTCGATGACCTATTGACTCCATCTAAGATGAACACAGATGGCAATGTCAATGGAAGCGCCGAGACCTCTTACGGGATGCACAGCATTACCGCATTGGAAGTCTTCGCTTCTCTTCAAGGCTTGAACCAAGAATCTTATCAGCCGGCTCCCCCTAGAATTTCGGGTTTCCCCGGTTTCGCACCCTCGCCTTTCTCGCCCCGCCCCGGAGAGTTGCTGGGCTCAGGGCAGGAAAGACCACCTGTCAGTAGAGGCATGGCTCCAGAAAATTACGCTCCCATTGCATCCTTCCAACAGAGCAGTCACAACTCTACCCCTCATAGCAATTGGGAAAGAACCCCGTCGACTGCCAATACCAGCTTTCAACGCGGTGGACCATCTTTCAATGTCGCCCAGCAACTGCAGCAGTCATTGGAAGCACAGTATCAGCCATCTGATTTTTCGAACAGTAGTAGCATCTACCAGAACACCCCGGTTGATCATCTTGGAGCTAACGGCAACCGGGCGCCATACAACCTTCCACGCAAGCTTGGCCCAGGATATGCGCCACGAAGCGAGTATGAGAAGCAAGTGATGCTTCAGAGTTCCGCCTGGAACGGCAGCCAGCCAGCAGCCTATGCTCGGAACGACCCAACACCACCAAGTGGTCAAGGAAGCTGAGCCATTTGGCCAAAAGTGTCACCAATCGAGGGACATTATATCTGTACCGAACTGGAGTATATACTCGCGATAAACATAACGTCGACACGAGAAAATAGTTCATATGCACCATGCGATCAAGTCACTGCCCATATGCGTTCATAGAAATCAAACAGTCAGATTAACATCTGTCTATTCTATATAGCTGACTTTTTCTGTACCCGGCTATGCCTGATCGTGGAGGATCATAACTATTCATGGCATCATCATATGCGCTCTACGCCGAAGGCGCCCCACCGGTGTTGAAATCCATGGCCCGCCCTTCTTTAACGCCGCATTTACTGTGAAAAGAATGAATGAACTGATCTAAGCAGAACGAGTGTAGGTCTGCTTGGGGAAGGGGTATCTGGAACGTGCAGTGGTTAGCAAAGTTCATTACTATAGGGATATCGAGTGGCTCTCATAACAAAACAATGACAATATGTTGCAACCTTGCTGTAGAACGATATGTGATGTAAGGAGTGGTTAGGAGTATGAAAATGTGAACTTACGAAGGTCCAAGCTCTTGGATACCAAGGCGGGCCAACCACTGGCCCATGTCGACGCTCTCCTCAATAGACTTGTTCTGGACAAGACCAGCAACGAAGCCACCGGCGAATGCGTCACCAGCACCGTTGGTGTCGCAGATAGCCTTGGGGTCGATGGCGTGCACTGGGTAAGACTTGGTGCCCTTGCCCTGGGTAGCGACGATAGTTGGGAGGGTGCCCTGGGTAATGATGGCAAGTCTCTCCCTCTTGGTGTTCTCCTTTGGCAAGTCGGCCAAGTGCTGGGCAATCTCAGCAATGTCGGTGGTCTTAAGACCGTGGCTCTCGGCGTATGCCAAAGCCTCGCCCTCGTTACCGATGACGACATCCCAGTATGGGGCGCTCTTGTCAAGGGGGTCCTTGAAGAATTGGCAGATGAATGGGGCAGAGAGGGAGACGACGAAGGTCTTGTTGTCCTTGGCGGACTCCTCGGCGACGGCCTGGATAGCCTCAGGGCAGACGGTGAAGTGGTAACCGCCGACGTAGATGGTCTTGGCCTTCTCAACCAAGCTCCAGATCTCAGGCTTCTTCAAGTGGTCAATCTTGTAGTGATTGGCAGCGGCGAGGTCGGTGCACATGCTGCGGTTGTGTCCGGTGATGATGACACCGCAACGTCCAGTTGGGTGGTCAGCATCGACGCGGTACTCGACACGGAGACCGGCCTGCTTGTTGGCCTCTTGGAGAGTAGCGGCGTACTTGTCGTTACCGACACAGCCAATGTAGACAACCGACTTCTCGGGGAGGATGTATTGTGCGCCACGGGCAGTGTTCTGGGCTGCGCCACCAGCGATGAGCTTGGCATCGAAGTTGTTGAGGAGGTCCTCGTAAAGACCGAGATGCTTCTCTTCGGCAAGAATAGCATCGTTCTCCTTCAGACCGTACTTGTCAAGGAGAGCTTGGTCCCCGGTAGCTTGGATGTCTGGTCTAATTAGCTTACCCCCAATCCATTGTTATTTTTTATTATGGAAGCAGTTACATACCAAGGAGGGGGTTCTCCAAGCAGAGAAGAGAGTATTCGTTGGTGGCAGCCATTGTTGCGGTTGTGGTAATGAGGGGTTGATTTTTGGTGGTTGTTTATTGTTGAAGTGGGATGAATGCGAAGGCGGGGGAGTTTTCGTTTATCGTAATCCCAAGCTGATAGAGACCAGGGGGGTGCACCACCGATCCCGGGTCACACCTGTGGGCACAAGCGGAGTCGGGGGACATATGCAATGTTAAGCCCCGAACTTCACCGATGCTATATATTCTCCAAAGTAGGGATAGCTAGCTAGCTGTGTCAAGAAATGCCCGTACCTCAGATCGCGATGTTGCGATTATTCTAGGTCACTCTGTGTGGGCTCCTTTCGAGCATATTATCTACTACAGTACTTCAAATCTTCAACTTTTTACAAAACCTGTAAAGTGAATATCGACCGCCAGGAATCCTGCACCAGAAAGTGGCCCGGGAACTGCGCTGCCCTTCTTATTTCTCAAATCATTGGCAATATGCCTCTTCTCGTGAGCCCACACCTATAAAGCCCGGCCGAGGAAACCCTAACACACAAGCCTGAACCAAGCACATCACACAAGATCATAGTCATTTTGAAATCTTTATTTCGTCCTCGCTGTGCTCCATTGAAGGTACATAATGCTAAGCCAGCCTTGTCCGAAACTAAATGAAATCCCAACAGCCCAACGCTTAATCCTTGACCTTCTGGGTACCGCGGAGCAGACCAGTTCTGCGGGCAGCAATAAGACCGGCCTTTTGTCCCTGGACGGCGTATCTCGAAATGGTGGATGCCTTTCCGATATGTTGATGGTTACCCTAAAATGTGTCAGCGTACAGCCTTGAGAAATCTGGGATCGTAGAAAACTTACACCTCCGTGGGGATGGTCGACGGGGTTCATGGCAACACCACGAGTCTTGGGCCAAGAGTTACGCTTGACAGCGAACTTGTGCTTAGCACGCGACGCCTCTTAAATGGGTATTAGCACGCTGTCCATATTGGTAGGGTCAAGAGGGAAAACATACTCATGAGAGGTTTGTCGGTACGTCCACCACCAGCAACGATACCGATCATACCACGGACGCTGCTGAGAACGACCTTCTTGGATCCGGATGGGAGCTTGATGCGGGTCTTGCCCTCATCTGGGTTGTGTCCAATAACGGTAACGTAGTTTCCGGAAGTACGTCCAAGAGCACCACGGTCACCGATCTTCTCCTCAACGTTGGAGATGACGGTACCCTCGGGGATGGAGCCGACTGGGAGAACGTTTCCGACGGTCAGAGCAGCGTGCTTGCCGGCGTAGATGAACTGGCCGGTGTACATGCCCTCGTTGGCGATGAAGGTCTCGGTCTGGAGCTTGAATCGGTATGGGTCGCGGAAAACGACCTTGGCAAGAGGCGCACCACGTCCGGGGTCGTGGATGATGTCCTTGACAATGCCGCGAATGTATCCGTGACGCTCAGCATAATCGAGGTTTCTGAATTGTGCCGGAGCCTTGTTCAGGCGGGTATTCGCCGTGAAAATGGAGCCGCGGCCCTTCCTCTGGTTGCGAATAACTCGTCCCACTTTGTGTATGTTAGCAAGTATTCCATGTCGTGTGAGTGTAAGTGTCTCTTACTGTTGACGAGACTTGTTGGAGGTCGTCGTCGTTGTCGTTGGTGGTCGAGTCGATTGAGAAAAGGGAAGACCTTGAATATTTCAACATACAACAACCGTTGTGTGGGCGCGAACTTTCGAAGCGAAGAGTTAGCCAATCAGAGGTTGGTAGGCGAAGGAGCAACTTGAGACCCACAAACGAGCGCCCTTGTCTGACTAAGCACACCTTAAGTGACGACGAACATAATTTTTAGACAGCGATAGAACCGCGATTATGATGCTATATGGACGATTAGAGGCATGTTTGTCCAGAATCTCTGATAACCCACCGAAAGCTCATTGAATGTCCACTTTATTTATTTATCCGCAAGCCTTAAGCCGATAACATTGTGTACTACACTTGTTCAAGTTGTTCTTTGTCACCTTTTACCTCACATAGCATCCGAGTATCTTGGGCTCTCGCTGTGATCGTGATGCGCGATTGAGATGCAGGGCATTGGTATTGGTGCCACGAAACCCTCAAAACCCAACAGCCTCATCGGCCAGTTGTGACTGTTTCCTGGCACCCTACGGCAGTGGTCACGGCGTTGGTCCAGGCATAAGCGTATCTGTTGGGCTACGACGAAAATCAAAGCCAATTAAAGCTTAAAGCCGACCCAGCTGGACACTCGCCTGCCTGCCTGGATTCAATGTTCCAGAAGTCAAAGCATATTATAGTTCACGGGAATTAACAGGTTGTGAGGATCGTTATGGAATATCTAACCAAGAATAAACAGTGTGTCGCCTTCACCCGGATGGAAGCCAGCAACAATCCCCTCATGGTCTCATTACCAGGTTTCCCAACCAGCAAACCTTACGTTTATTATTCAATGGAACATCATATCTGGGAGCTGTTTGATGTTGGGCTGGTCAGATCTGCACCACGTGATGACGTTACCATGAAAGAGCGCAACTCCATGTAGAAAATTATAGAGTCGGAAATGAAACTGATTGCATCTGACTATCTTTCCAAAGTCAAATTGATATTGAAAGTCGTGAAACCATTTGAATAATGGTTCATTGTCCATTTCTAGCTTGATTCACAGCCTTGTTTTCAGTAGGGACGATCAAGCTGCCGCGTTACGCCAACCTACCCTCGTCGTCGCCCATCACCGCACGCGTTCAACCACCTTAACCACACCACAACATCAGCACCATGATGTCCGACGATTCTTCAGAGCTTTCCTCTGTCCCTTCTGAGGATGAAAGCGATCTCCAGCTCAAGAAGAAGGGAGGAATACTGAAGTTCTTTTCCAAGGTCAATCCCAAGACCGAGAAACCCAAAAAGGCAGACTCGTCCCCTCCGCCACCAGAAAGAGAGCCCTCACCACCACACGAATATGTCTTAGCAGACAATCCCGACATTGCAGTATGTTTTCCCACTATATATCGCGGTTTACGCGTCGATATACACGTTATGTCGCGTAGAGTGCTATCGCTGGACATTGCTAACCATATTGTCCCAGTTCATCGTCATGTTCCGATCGCGGTTCACGGAAGCCTTCCCCAAATCCCTCCCCAATTTCGGACCTCAAGAGCTTGAGCGCGGAGTTGTAGATACAGTACCAGGGGAGCAAGTTGAGTATTTCCTCTGCGCTCTCCTGGGCTTGCTCCTCAATCGCAAGCAAGATGTTAAGGCTGGCCACTACAACCGCGCACTCGAAGAAGCTGTACAGACACACAAATCACAATGGGCGAGAGACTGGGAGAGCAAGAACCCATTGCTTGGAGGGGCAACCTTTTCATCAATGGGTCCAACACAACGTCTCACACTTCTACGAACACTTATACTCTGGTCGCTATCGTCATCAGATGCTGTAAAGGGCATCATAACTGCCTCATATAAGCAAAGCAGACACGAGGATGATCTTAATCAACCCCTCTCAGTCCAACCTTGGGGTTCTGACAGCTATAAAAGGCGATATTTCCTAATCGAAGGGTTGGATGATACCGCTTTCAGAGTCTACCGCGAGAGCAACCCTGCGGGGCTGAAGCGGACCTGGTGGAGCGTCGCGGGCGATATTGAAGAGCTGACGCAGCTTGCTGAGAAGCTAGGGGCAACGGATAATGGGCAAAGGGCGAGGGGACTGAGTGCCAAGATGACTGCAGCAATCCCAAGATTCGAAGCCACGGAAGAGGTACGTTATTTAATGCATATTCCAGAGCGCGGCTTCCCAAGCTCCGAGGTTCGCTCGGATTTTATAGACCTCAATATGCTAACACTTCACTTCACAGAAACGCAAACGACGCGAATATCGTCAAATCCGCAAGCAACAATTCAAGCGGCCGGAACCAAATTATTCTATGTACGAAGGGCGAACGCGTGGAAAACGAATCAAGTATACATACTCAGACGATGACGATGATATATATTCGGATAGCACGACAAGGCGGTCTACTAGGAACACAGGCACTCACACGCCTGCAGAGCCAGCGGGACCGACTGTTACTCTCAGTGGCCGGCAAGTCCGTTCTCGTCTTGGTGGCGCATATGGCGAAAGCGTGACTGGCAATAATCAAACGCCTGCCATTGCCGTCGGCGGATATGATGGAGCCAATGAATTACTCGAAGATGATGATAGTATAAACGGCCGTCCATCACGACGTGCAGCAGCGATCAATAGAGACAGCAGCTCGCGAAAGGGGAGTCGGAATATTGATGGGTATAATTCTGTTGATGATATGGATGACGAAGATGATGCGAGCGAGCAAGATTACGGAGATGACGAGGAGGAAGATGATGTTGTCTCGCTGGCAAGCGAGGGGGAAGAAGAGGACGACGATGAGGTTGTCGACGATGATGTCGACATGGTTGACGAACTTGATGAACTTGATGCCAAGAAGAGCCTGGTTGTGTCTTTACCCATCAAGACCCCAACACCCGAGAAGAAGCGAACAGTCAAATTGATGCTCTCCCCAGCGAAGAATGCCGTGGATCCGGTCGTGGCTGAACCACGTGGAGCACCTCCTACTCACGAATCACCTGAGCTTCAAGGGGGCAGCAACACTACCTCCACAGCAGTTCAGCAGGTTCCAGGCTCGCCCCAACCCGAACCTGCTACCGATGTTGCGAATGTTGCAATGACGACAAATGGCCAGCGAGATACGCCAAGTCAGTTGCCAACGTTGGCATATCGCGGGAGCCCTGAAAAACCGCAGTCATTTCCGCACCCAATCAATGTTGGTCAAGGAGGGCCGTAGAATGATGGAGCATATAAAAGGCACAGCATTGTAACGGAAATTCAACTGGTTGTGGTTTATATTGCATAGAAATCGCAATGGTTATTGGGCGCTGAAGAATAAATATTCGTCTACAGTGTTGATATAGACCTCAATACAAGTAATTGAGACTTATGATTATATATTGACATGAGTGGCCAACGTATATGAGATAATTTAGGGTATTCTTTCGTTCGTGATACGTTGTGAATTTTTTTTATTTCCTTGGGATATTTTATGATAAACTTGACATTTTAGAAATTCCAAACACCAAGCGAATCAAAATTGCCGAAAAATATTTGACCTTCATATAATTCACATGACGTAGAACGACCACAACACATGACTATACGACCTAGAACAATTCGGTATAAGTTCGAATGACACATTGAATTTAATATATCACCGTAATATTATATTCGGATCTACTGGACCTCATACGTTGGCCTAGGCCATGGCGGAATATGTAGTAGCTGGGGCGAATAGACACCCTGCCGCAGCAGACTTGCATGGCGAGATCTTAGCTTATGGGGCAGACAGGAATATTGCGATATGGAATCCGCAGGTATGTCATTTTACGTTTTACTACGGTCAGATATGGGGTCTCGATATCTTGTTATGCTTTTCTATGCTACAATGCTGCGAATCTCGGGATTAACCTCTACGCTATCTGAGCTGGCCATCCCCAAAACAATATTACTGCTATATATATATCCAGAGGAGAATTGGTCGTACCGAGATATATATAGAATATTTGCTAGGAATTTACTTACACAGAAACAGGGAGGTCACCATGGAGTGACAAGGTTACTTGTTGGCCACACCGATACGGTGAACGTCGTGAAGTTCATGGAAAGCACCGCTGGCCTTCTACTTTTGTCAGGCTCTGTGGACAAAACGATTAGAGTATGGCGTGCAGCAACCAGTGGAGGTGACTTCGAATGCATACAGACCCTGGAGCAGCACCAAGGTTCCATAAACTGCATTGCCGTTTCTCCTAACTCAAACATAGCTGCAAGCGGATCTGCCGATGCAACATTCAAGATCTGGGAGCTTGATACTGAAACTCAAAACTTCGTGCTGGTACAGAGCATCAGTACTAAACCTCGATTCTTCTCGTTGGCACTCGCACTAAGCCCATTAAACGGAGTACCTGGATCCTACATCTTAGCTGTTGCCGGCACGAGCCCAATAGTGCAACTCTACGTTGCTGATCCAGCGCCAAAAGCGAGCCTGGAGTTTAAGTTGAAGGCAACATTAACAGGCCACGAGGGATGGATTCGGTCACTAGCTTTCACCAATGAGACTGATAAGCCTGAGAGCGATCTTCTCCTGTCGTCTGCGAGTCAAGATAAGTACATAAGATTATGGCGCATTCACCAAGGCAAAGAGCTGCCAGCAGTGGCGGCAGCTGGCGCGGATCCTGCAGCTGGTGCATTTCTTCCGGGAAAGGCACTTTCAAACAAAGCCCACAAGTTTGTGGCAGCGAGTGAGGACTACAGTGCAACCTTCGAAGCTTTACTGCTGGGACATGAGGATTGGATCTACAGTACTGCTTGGAAGCGAAGAGAAAACACATTACAGCTTCTGTCTGCTTCTGCGGACAACTCACTGTCAATCTGGGAACAGGACCCGAGTTCAAGCGTCTGGGTGAGCGTTACCAGGCTCGGTGAGATCAGCGCGCAGAAAGGCTCAACGACAGCTACTGGTAGCACCGGTGGATTCTGGACGGGCCTTTGGTCGCCAGATGGAGATACGGTTGTCTGCTTAGGCAAGACAGGGAGTTGGCGGCTGTGGAATCGGAACCCGGAGAGCGACCAATGGATGCCCAATTTCGGCGTGGGAGGCCATATCCGCTCCGTCACTGGCATCGCTTGGTCAAAACGTGGTGACTACCTTCTCTCGACCAGCTCAGACCAGACCACAAGGCTTCATGCGAAATGGACTCGTGGTGGAGGCGAACCTACTTGGCACGAGATGGCCAGGCCGCAGATTCACGGCTATGATTTGAACTGCATCGACAGCCTAGGAGAAAGCCAATTTGTTTCAGGGGCGGACGAGAAACTCCTACGCGTCTTCAGCGAGCCGCGCGCCGTGGCGAAGCTCCTTCAAGACCTCTGTGGTATCGAGGGCGACAACGTGCAAGCTATGCCCGACGCTGCAAACATGCCTGCCCTGGGCCTCTCCAACAAAGCCATTGAGGCCATGGATGACGACCAGGAAATGGAAAAACCGTCGGAGCATGACCGAGAAGGGCTCGATCCGGGAACTGCAGTGCACAAGTCCACGCTTGTTATGAACCACCCGCCCCTCGAGGACCACTTGTCGCGGAACACGCTGTGGCCCGAGATCGAAAAACTTTATGGCCACGGCTATGAGATTTCCGCTCTTGCTGCTAGCCACGACGGATCTCTTGTTGCCACGGCGTGTAAAGCCAGTTCGCTGGACCACGCAGTCATCCGCCTCTTCGACACGAAGACGTGGAACCAAGTTAGCCCCCCGCTCACCGCGCACTCTCTGACCGTGGCGCGTCTCCGTTTCTCGGCGGACGATAAACTGCTTCTCAGTGTTGGCCGTGATCGCCAGTGGGCTATTTTCGAGCGCGCGCCGGAAGGCGGAAACGAATATAAGTTATTATACGCAGATCCAAAGGGACATTCAAGGATGATTCTGGATGCGGCGTGGGCACCTGGCCCGGAATACATATTCGCGACAGCAGGACGAGACAAGCAAGTTAAGCTTTGGGCGAAGGGGGGAGAGGGTAGTGTCGATGGTGGTTACGCTCACGTTACAAGCATCAAAGAAGATGGCCCAGTCACAGCCATAGACTTTGCAGGTGCACTTTTGCAGGATAACCGTGCATGGCTCGCAGTTGGCACCGAGACTGGAAAGCTTGTTATATACTTAATA
The DNA here is from genome assembly GCA_000750925.1 of Pseudogymnoascus sp. VKM F-4518 (FW-2643). Taxonomy (NCBI): domain Eukaryota; kingdom Fungi; phylum Ascomycota; class Leotiomycetes; order Thelebolales; family Thelebolaceae; genus Pseudogymnoascus; species Pseudogymnoascus sp. VKM F-4518 (FW-2643). Next base: position 29,738 of record JPKC01001838.1, on the reverse strand, counting down.
AGCCTAACGGATCTAACGGTGGTGAGGAAGGTCGTTGTGGACGCAAGGTATGTCATCCATCCACATAATATCGAGTAGGGAAACTAATTGAAAGTAGTCTATGTCCTGCGAAGGCAATAACACAACTCTCGTGGAAGCCCGTGAGCGAAACTACAGATGTCAACGAGGAGGAATTCGAATTGGCAGTGGCGAGCGAGGACTGTTCACTGAGAGTCTTGTCGCTGGGAAGGTTGTTATCGGTGTCGCCTTGACAAGCCTATAGAATATAAATAGAGACTTAACGAAAGCCCCCAAACGCACACAGTGGAGGTACTAATTTTCCCATGACCGTAATTGTTATGAAATTTTGAAATGTTCATCTGAGTTATTCGTGAGGGCAAATAGCCACAGAGTGATCGAATACCCCAGTCCGAAGAAGAAGTATCAACGCTGTTGCTATGCGCTAAATGGCCAAATATGGCTCTATGTTGAACTCCTGGCCCAGCCCTACGTTAAGCTCCCTGCCATACCCTATGTTGAACTCCATGTCATGCCCAGTGTTGAACTCTATACACTGCTTAAATGTTGAAACTTCGAGTCCCGTTCGATGTTGAAACCTCGAAGTCCGCTCGTATAATGCATCTTATGCAAGTCAATACTACCCCTTATATACTGCACCGTAACTGAAATATATACGGCCAGCTTTATTTCGAAGCCTCCGACGCGCTTGGTGCCTTATCCTTTTCTTGGTACTTCTCTGCTCCATATCCCCCCATGCCACTTTGCATGTAAGCTGTGCCTTCGCTGCCTTGGTTTTTCCGAGGGCCCCTCTGCTTCAGATCTTCCTTCAACCATCTCAAGACTAGCTCTCCTAATCTGCTATTCCCTGTATTCGCTGTTGTCCGCTCGATTTCGAACTTCTCAACTGGACCCCAGTCCTTGAGCTTCCCCCCGCTCATGTGCACTAGATGAGTAGGCCATTCCGCCAAATTATCCAGGATATGCGTCGCATACACAATCGTGCATTCTCGCGTCTCCGTCTCCCTCTTGAGGAAGCCAAGGAAGTTGCTCCGTGTGAGCAGGTCCAGATCAACCGTGATCTCGTCCAGCAACAGTATGCGCCATGGTCGGATTAGGCCCATGGCCAGCTGTACGCGGCGCCTCTCGCCGTCAGAGACAGCATGCATGCGCCACTCTGTATCAAGGTCCAGTACGGTGATCAACTCGTCCCGTCGGTCCGGGTAATGGTCTCCACCCACGCTCTTGAGGAGCTCCTTGACACCAATGTCGGTGCGTACGATGGGATTCAGGACCCATTCCAGGCCGAGGTAGGTGACGCCATCGGTATGTTCTTTGAAAGGATCCAAGCCGCCGATTTTGACGGTACCGGGGGGTGCAAGGCGTTTGCCAGAGAGAAGCCTGGGGTACGTGGTTAGCAACGAGAATGCTAAAAAGTCTGGGCGGTGCGCCACCTTAACAAGGTGGTTTTACCACTCCCATTATGTCCAATGAGCAGAGTCCGCGACCCTGGAGGCAGGTTCAGCGAGACGTGGTAGAGCCCAGTTGCGAAGTTTGGGAATGTGTAGGAAAGGTGCGTTACAGATACAGAAGGAGGGTGGGAACCCATGGCGGTGATATTGGAACGAGTGTTAGTGCTTTAATATATTAGACCTTATATACGGCAAAATGAGATTTCGAAAGCAAAGTATTGATTGTATCTGAAAAGGATTTATGGGTTATGGGTTATGGTGGCTTGTTTATTTGGAGCATGGGAAACGACTGGTTGACAGACAGCCCCTCCATCGTCACGTTATCATGACAGCTCAACAACCAACATGCGGGGTAAATTTTAGGGGGTTGAAGCTGCCGAGCAGAGTACAGTTTAGTAGCTCGCCATGTCCAGCTGTGGATAACTCAGTAATTATAGGATTATTATGTGGTATTTTACGATTTAATAGTCGAAGTGAATGACTTTGAACGACCTAATATAATAATTATCATCATTGGGGACACATAATCTTTATATTTCATCATGCCCTCTCCATACAATCACGTGACGACCACATGTGACGACCCTCGGTAACTTCCGACAGCTTGGAAGGTCGTCCAGCCCAAGTATCCATCAGACCTCACTCAGAGCTCAATCATCGCCCCAATCGGCACTTCAGACATACCGACTTGAGAATGTCTTCATCTCTACCGCTTGAGATTGGAGAGACATTACAAAGTCTCTCCATTAATCGCAATCCTTCTCCGACCCATGATATCAACCCGAGCACCGCCGCTTCAGAAAAAGTACCCGTGACGCTCGACGAGACAACCCTGGATGCCGAGTCGTATTCTTCGTCGCTTGACGGCTCAAATATTGACGATGAAGAAGAATACTCCTATAGCGTTATCCGCCCAACACGCCGGCGACAGTCACTCCCCCCGCTTCCGGATCTCCGATTCGAACAGAGCTATCTAGCTAGCATTGCGGGCGCGGAGACCTATCAAATGGTTGCATATATCACAATAAGAGACCAAGTATGCTGCCATAGCCTTAAGATTTCAGGTTTACATGGGAGACATTTGCTAATATATAGCAGGTAATTCTCCCTCTGCTTCAAGGCACGATGTGGACACTTGCTCTCCAAGGCTGGCGCCACTGGAATAGAGGCACAAAGCTCTCTGGCAAAAATGCGGGTGCACGAATTCGACGCTGGTGGTGGAGGGTTAACAACTGGCCGCTAGACCAGAGTGCATCTTCAATTATAAGGTCGGCGAGCAAGGACAATAAATTAGCCTTTAAAACCAAGGAGGTGAGAGGCGACCCGTTTTCGTGACAGGCTAGCCGCAGGGGCTGACTCTATAACCATCCAGTTCTATGAGATGCAACAGAGTTCTGGCGGAGATTGAACGGGTATATAATGGCGCCATGGGTCGAAAAGTTGAGGATCATGGTCGCGACGGTTGCGATCGATTTACACGACTTTTTTTTTACAGCCGCGATGGGACAGCAACCTGGCCGGAGTTTGGGAGTTTGTGGAGCGTCTACATATATCGGCGCCTGGGAGCATAGAGCGCATCTTTCAGTGCCGCCTGACTGGCCTGGAGTATTCTTCAACAACGTTCAGAAGCACAAATACCCTCCAACGGGACATATCCGCAAAAGAAAGGATGGCTTGGATAGGGACATATATTACTTCGTGTTACACTCCATACACTCGAAGTAGACCATGTTGTACATTAGAATCCATGTATTGAGTCTCCAAATCGAGTCTAGTTTGACCCGTACATGCTTCATTTCAACATTATCGCACCGATAAGTGAATTGACAACACAATATTGGATATGATATTCCGTCTACTGGCCAACTTATTTTAAGATTTCCACGTATGTACAACTTTGAACTGTGTACCCTTATGGTCTTCCATGATCGATCGACCTCGTCTGACCTTATGAATGAGGCTGAGAAAATGCCCCACTTTGCCGTATCCACCGAAGCTATCGCTTGTGACTAAGCTTCCAATGGTAAAAGACAACTTGCAATTTCTATCTCTCTTCCGAAAACATCAACAGTTCCAAAAGAATTTTCTTTTTGCTATAGGTTCCAACCAAGCTAACAACCATGTCAGCTGTGGACATGTTCTTTGCAGCGCCGCCGGTGACTAGGTATGCTCTACTTTCTTCTTGACACTGGAAAGCAGAGCTAACCAAAGCTTCCACAGGACACTGACGGCGCTCACGTTTGGCATCTCCGTCGCCTACTATGCTGGTCTCGTACCACATATCTACAATTGGATTTTTTTTCACTATTCATTAATATTCAAATTCCCACCTCAGTTGTGGCGGTTCGCGACATGCTTCATGCTCACTGGCGAGAGGTTTAGCATCCTGATGGACCCATACTACAGTGAGCATGGGCAAAGTTCACAATCCACCGAGCTTTACTAATATGTTATAAGTGTACACATATGGGAAGAAGTGCGAGACTGGCTCGTCCAAGTTCACGAAGCCAGGAGATTTTTTCTTCTATCTCGTCTTCGTGTGTCTAGCGCTCCTGGTAGGCTCACGCTTTTCATTTACTCTTTTGTCTTATGTTTTTCTTCTTCGTCTACAAAACATTACCTTATCTATACTGCCCGCCCAGTCTGAATATAGCTGGTGACGGTTCCTGAAGACAAGGAAGATAGCCCCTTCGCCTCAGCAGTCCCGTCATTCGCAAAATACTTAGGGACTGTTGGGGTGTTTGGCATGGTGGGATGTCCTTGAGAAAAACCCGGACGATTCACCAACGCGCTCCGGGTGGTTGTGGCTCCCTACATCTCTTTGAGAGAAAAAAACTTTTGATGCATGGTGCCTATGCAAACACGACACTTTATACTAAACTTTACTAACACTCAAAAGGGCATCAACCATGCCTTCTGGGGGGAGGCGTATATTTTGACCTCTGCGCTTTACACTGCCTTCGCCTACACAGCGACGCAGGATGAGGGAGGACAAACGCGGATATTCATCCTTGACATCCCTACGCGTGCTCTCCCACTAGCGCTCTGCTTCATGACCTTCGTCTCGACGGGGAGCTTGCACTTTGCATTGATTCAGGCTACGGGAATTCTCGTGGCCCACCTCTATGACTTCCTCACGAGACTGTATCCCAAGTTTGGAGGAGGCGTAAATATTTTGGCCACGCCGACCTTTGTTCGCCGTTGGTTTGAACCTAAAGTGGCCTCTGTAAGCCACAAGTCTCATGGCACATCGTTTCAGCCCGCCGCGCCGCGGACCGCTGCTTCAGGATCTACGGCCCCTGGTGGGGTTCTGCCGGAATCCTGGAAGAGTCGTGGATCGGGCCACAGACTTGGCGGCGAGTAGGTGGAATGGAAACACTGGAACTGTACTTTTAAGATTAGCGGGATTAAGATAGCAGAAGAATGAAACAGAATATCAATCACTGGAATCACTGACCTGAATCTCTTTTCACTTGAGAAGGCTGAATTAATTGTACTCGTGCCGCCCAAAACGTCTGGAGGGGCTGTATGTACATACCTGAGGGTTGATGCCAGCAATTTAAGCTGATAAGATTTCTCTTCTTAGCTCTATTTCTATTTCTAACTAACTAAGATGGCAATTATAGTCTTTAGGAAATTGTGAGAGTGCCTTTATTTTCATTACATTTGCTGGAATCACTACTATCATGCAGTCCCTCTTCAGACTTCTGGGCGGCAAGTTCATTGCATGTTTCACTATCATTACGACTAATAATTACAAGTAATGCTTGCGCCCAGCACCCAGCGCCATATATATGCAGCTGGTAGTACACCATTCCAACTTCATGCCTTATCCAAGACCTGGACAGGCAGGTCATCAACGTCCATGCCATCGCTGGTATTAACTCCACCTTCGGAGCCCCTACTCAAAGCAGGGACCAACATAGGCATACCACTCTTTGCCTCCATCTCCACTGATTTCACGTCGGACGGTTGTGGCGTCTCAGTACCATTCTCCTGCCCGTCTTTCTCCATGACTACGTCTTGCCTTTGCTGGTTGGCTTCAGAGTGATCATCTGTGCTACTCCAAGGTACTTGATACTGTCCGCGACCGTCGTACAGCTCATGATGAGTTGCTGAGGCGCCTACGTCTATTTTGTACGGAGGGGTTGGGTTCAACCCCCCCAAGAGGCTCCGGCTTCTATCCTCAGCTGAAGAGTCCTCGGAAGTCGAGTTGAACTTTCGCTTCGGCGGCGATCGAGGCGAGGTGGTATCCGTTGAGGTATCAATCAGCTCAGGATTCGTAGAGAACTCCGCACGAAACGACTGGTTGTCGGCGCGAACAAAGTTCTACATCGGTTAGCTGGTGGTCATTATTGATGGGAAGGGTATATCTGACTTCAAGAGGTTCTGGCAATGGGCGGAGGGGTTCAGCCAGTGCTGCTTCGCTAGAGTACACGATGATACAGCATTTAGTCTCTTTGCTGGCTGCAAATAGTACTTCAGTTTGTGCGACTTTCTGTTAAAGGCAGTATGGTCAGCCGTGAGAAAGTAATATGGTCACGGTGGAAGCTTCTTACAACAACATTCACCTGCTGAGAACCCGATGGCGAGTACTCAATCTTCCACCATTGATCGGCATCCTTCGCGGTTCCATCTGCATCTAAGTCCATTTCAATGAGATCAGGTTCCGCTCTCCTCCGAACATAGGTAATATGATTCGAAGTCGAGACTCCGCACAAGGTGTATTTGTGTATTGGTGGCTGGCCAGCCTCAGTGGCAGGTCTGGTGTAGAGTTTGGATAATTCTCGGAGGCTCTCCCGAGCTTTCTCTCTTTCATCAGTAAGTGCTATTTCCAATGTTAGCAAAATATTGAGCTGCAGTACATCTTAACCGACCTTTTAATTTCTTGTCAATGCATTCCAGCACGTTCTTGAGTTCTGCAGAGATGTCCAGTCGTTGAGTCGGTCTTGGTTCAGAACTCAGCTCCGTCTCGAACGAGTCAGAATCACCACCGTTCAAACCGTTCGCAGGTAGTAAATCTGTGTCGTGCTTCATAGAAGCACCGAACAAGTCTTTAACTTTGACTGTTTTTAGCATTGGGAACGTGTAGTACGTAAGCTTATTCTCTATGGCGCATATTTTGTTCATACGGTCTCGGATAGCGGCCTTCTTTTTCGACATCTCAAGAGAAGCCTCGACGTTACTCTCCATATAGCGATCTGGATACCAAGTAGCTGGTATCTTTATGCCTTTACCTTCATCACTACCTGTTAGACGGAAGGCAATTACTTCCCCTAATTCTTTGAGAAACGCCCTTGTATTTGTTTCCAGACCTGACATCATCCAAAGGGCATAGTCAGCAAGATCATAAAGGGTCTCCACGTCCTCCACAATACTAATATGCGGTATTTCGAGGTCCAACATCGCAAAATGCCTCGATTGTAGAGGTGCTTCGCCTAAACTTGGCTGTACCGCCTCGGAGAAGAGGGAAGAGACTGGTACCCGTTCGGCAGGCTTGAAGTATATTTGATTTAATGCCTCGAAAAATTTCTGCTCAACGTCGATGGCCTGGGATTGTCTTAAAGCAGCATTATTTACTAAAGGTTCTGCTGAGCCGTAGCTTCGATCCGATTTATCAAGAAAGGCCATCAGCCGTTGAATTTCTCGAATAAACTCGTCGTAGTCTTGTGGAGTAGGCAGGCCCCAATTCACATCGTTGGATTCAGGTATGGCTGCATCTGGTAGCTTGATTGCTTTGCCCGCCCACCATCCAGGGTCGTTTCCGTAATTTGGTATTAGGTTGGTCCGATCCAAAAGGATCTCTCTCATCAGAGGAATTTCATGATAAATTGTCAATATCGCTGCCAAACGGTTGTTTTCCGCACTGGGCTTCAAAAAAGCAGGCATGCTGTCCTCTCTCTTCCGATCGATAGCGTCTGGATCTGGGAAGAAAGGTTCTTGGAACCCTACGGAACTGTTTCCCCGAACCATGCCCCACTGATTTTCGTCGTATGTGGGCTTGTTTGCTGGCCCAAAGTGCACTGGTCCTTGTGTGACTCCGTATTGCTGAGGTGGAATTCCAGCCTCTTCGGCTGACTGTGCCAACGCTCTTTGTAGGTCGATATCAACGATTTCGTCTTGAGCTAGAGTAGCCCGGGGATCAGCTGGTACGAGTGGTTAGCACATAGCTTGCGCATGCATTCGGGAGCAGTTTACCTGCGGCGTGTTCTTTATCTAACGATATAATCCTGCCGAGAGGCGACGTGTTGCTTGATCGCGATGGAGGCCTCGTGGGTGCACCATAAAAGCTTCCACCACCTGGATCATCAGCCCCCTGGACTTGGAAAGCTACAGAAGTGTGTTAGAAGATCAGGCGACACGGTAGTTGCACACGGGTTGCGAATGATTTGGTTTGTGTACGCACATATTCCAGTATTGTTGTTCGGTGCCCCATCCCGATCACCGTTGAATGCGCCTTCCTCCCAGTTGTACTAGAACTCATAAGTCAAATCTTAGGCTCCGAAACACTCGGCATCTCGTATATTCTCACCTTTGTGCTGTCTGGGTTATCGAAGAGCTCATTTAAGGCGAGGTTCAAATCATTATTGTTACCCTAGAAGATATCAGCACAAAAGCCTTTAGAACTCGTGGAGTCTTTAGCTCACCTTAAGTCTTCGAATAGCTTCATCTCTCGATATGCCTGACATTAGAACCATCTGCTCGATGTCCCCATCGGGAGGCTGAGCCGCCATGGCTGCAAGGCTGGCCACGAGTGAGCTGCTTGGGTCGGTTCCTTGCAAATCGAAGCATTTATTCAGAGATTCTGCATCGAGATACCGCGTTCCACTGGGCGTTTGTGACAAGGAGGCGCTGGGTGGCTATAGCCTGTGTTCCAGAGCTTAAGGTCCAGATCTGAGCTGGTATGGTGCTATTTAAGGTGCGGTTCATATATGGATCGCGATTACGGCAACAACCTTACAAACAGACCACATCCCTGTGAGCTTCCGTGCCGATTTAGCGCACTTCTGGAAGTTGCCGCATACGGACGACGACGACACGTCAACAGCTTGTAACTTAACAAAAGAGGACAGAGATGGGCTTCTGTTTAGCAGCAAAGAATTCTATTCACAGCACTTTCATCACATCACATCTGGAACGTAAGGGACGTTTCATTCATGACTCGTTTATTCACAGATATGCCTCTCGCATTTAACTCGCATCTATTCCAGCCCATCCAGGATCTTAAGCGTTCTATGAACTGGCCAGCCAGTTCATGATTCAGCCCAGATCAACCGGTTGGGCCGGAACATATACAACTAAACCCAGATTCAACTCGCATTTAACTCGCTGTATTTGACCATCAGAGAACCCCCCTCGTTTTTTTGTCATTTCTCAGTACCATCATCAATCATTTCATTCACCTTTCCTCTTTCTTGAATAGTAAACGCATTCCGAATTCATAGCATACCCTTTCCGCCCATAGACTAAATTGAAACATCATAGTAAATGATGCTCGATGTCCGCGAATTGTAAAGGAAAGCATTCCGACGCTCACCCCTTCTATTCGCGAGAAGACCTCTCAAATGGTCCTCAATTTGCTGGATATACCGCTTCTCTGCAGCCCCAACGCTCTGGGCCAGTTGCTTCCATTTGTCTGGATCCGAAAGAGGCGTCTCTTTGATCTTGAAAAGAACATCGTCCGTAGTCTCGATAGCCAGAACCTGGCCATCCAGGAACCCTTCCACAAGCTTAGCAGCGGCTACTTGGGCTTGAGTTTGGATGCTGTTTTTAAGGGCAGCCTTCTTAGCTTTCGTCCCAGTAGTAAGGATATGAACCTGCTGCTTCAAATGAGGACCAACAGGACCGTCATTGTGACTAGTGCGGCGCGCCATCTTGTTGAGATTCTGCCCCTCGCGATGATCGCGATCGCGTATTTGGCCCCGAAGCCAAGAGACCACTTGACTCTCCGCCATGTCCACATCCTCGACATCCTTTCGTCCCATTGTCTTGATTTTGACCATCGAATCCTGCTTAATTGTAACAATCCAGAAGTGATCATAGTCCTTGTACTTCGACATCAGATCTTCAGGTGACCGAGCATCGCCAGCAAGTTCTGCGCTGATCTGGTTGCGCCATAGCTCATTCATGAGGCTGACTCCTTCGGAACGTAGAACCTGGCCATCGAAGCTGCTCACTAAGACGTCGCACTAGAACCAGGGCATTAGTACTTCCATATGTAAAATACAACATAGATGCTCTAGAATTTGACTTACCCTTTTACCTGTCCAGATACCACGCAATTCTATGGCAGGCTTCTTGGATTGTTTCTTGATAGATTTTTGGTGGTATGAGAACATAGACTGAGCCAAATTCTCCCAGGCAAAATTGAAACCTACAGCATGGCAGACCTCGGGCTGTCGAGCCGCCTTAGGTAGGAACTCACGCACTAGGCTATCATAACGACCGCCAGCCGCAAATACTTCCTTTTTGTCTCTGTCATAAAGACAAGAGAAAAGCATGCCGCCCTTGTAAAATCTCTCGCGAATGCTGCCCAAGGGGGTAATGAAAATCTTGCTTGTCACGCCGAATCGATGTATATACTTGACTACATCTTTGAGATGGGCGATGGCTGGAGAAGCTCTGTTGAAGGCCTCAGTGCCCTCCAAGAGAGTCTTCAGTTTCTGGAATACCCTGTCAGGCGAGTCTCGGAAGTCAAACGATGAAAGCTCATCGATGCTTGCTGCGGAAAGCCCGTTAGAGCGGAGATCAGTCTTGATTCTCGCCCATGTCCACTGGGAAACGTGAAGTTTGCTCAACGTTTCTGTTGCGCTTAATCGGCAACCGACATCGACTCCGCAGTGATCGAATATAAGGTTCAGGATATCGGAGTGGTTGAGCTGAAAGCACATTGGCACATTGGCCATGCAAGGAAAGGACGCGATAATCTCATCTAGGACCTTGATCACCTCCGCCTCTTTAAGCGCCAGGTCAAGTGAGTCGGATACAATGTCGAAATTGACTTCTCCGAAAGACAATGGTTGACCGCCGCTCTTGTCGCGAAAGACGTCTCCGAAGGCATACGAGTTTTGCATTCTAGGTGGGTTCTTAGCGATGGAACGAGCGAAAGGAAGTGTCAGATCATATCGCAGCTGAACCAAGGTGCCGCCGGGTTCAAGGAGCTGGACAGCATCCGACGCATAGTAAGACGAGCGGGGAAACATAATTGGCCTCGGGACCTCCAGTGCTCCGTGAAGTCTAAAAACGGAGATGAGTTGCTCCTTAACATGGGTTCGCATAATGCTGTCTGCAGGCGCAGGAGGCTTTTTATTGCTCATATCCCATGCCAGGTCTTTCGCCTGATCGGTTGGGCGGGAATAGAGGGCAGCCATCATCTTCGGATAGTACGGAGACTTGGGGTCCTGAAGACTTGCCAGTGCTAACTGGATCGCTTCACTGCCCATCTGTACCGGGAGTTTCCCACTGTCAAGCAGAGAAGAGCTGCTGGGTCGCACCTCCGGATCGTGGTTCAAAAGAGAGAGGATTATATCCCCAAAATGACCCTTTTTGTCGGCCGGGAAATCGTTGGGCAGTATAGTCTTTGGGTTCCGAAGCTCTTTCAACACTTCAGCACGCTCCATGCCAACAATAGGATGATAGCACATCTCGAATAATATAATCCCGAGCGAGTATAGATCGACCTTGCTCGTATAATCCGCACCGAGCATCACTTCAGGAGCTACGTAGCTAGCTGTCCCGATATTTGTCGTCATATCATGAGTTCCATGGGGAGAAGATAGCGTCTCTGGTATGGTATATTGCCCTGATGTAGCCAGACCAAAATCTCCCAGTCTGATGTTCGAAGCTCCGTCGATAAACACATTTTCAGGTTTAAGATCGCGGTGGACGACATTGTTACCATGAAGGTACTTCAGAGCCTCGAGCAACTGCCGGAGGAGGCGCCAAATTTCATCGACGTTGTCCAGAAGTGAACCTCGCTTGATTACATCTCGAAGTGTTTTGCCTTCACAATACTCCATCTGAATATAAAGAACCGTAATCCCGCCTGGTCGTGAGTCGGAGCGAGTACGAGTTAGAGCCAGTTGGCGTCTATTCCTATTCTGGATCGCTGGGACGCTCAGTGAAGACGATTCGTCTTCATCGTCGATAATTGCTTCCTCGTCGTCATCGTCGGAGGCTGTATCAGCGTCGTCATCATCATCGAACTCGATGTAGCGGGATGAGCTTATGAAATCGAGGCCCCCGGTGCTTGTTCCAAACTCAATCCTTAAACCGTTGTCTGGAGGAGAGGGTCCTGTTGTTCCCTCGGCAGTCGAAGAGTCAAGCTCTGTGTCGCCATCTGCATCTCCATTGTCTGGAATGATTTCGGTCCAGGAATTATGATACTGGACGATGTAGGGGTGGCGAAGAGCTGATAGGAATTGAACTTCCTTGATAATCTCTTCTAAACTGGATGAAGACTTTTGAGTTATCTTCTTAACAGCATAGAACTGCCCATCAAGCTTTTTACGAGCCTTGAGAACTTCGCCAAAGCCGCCTTTTCCAAGTCTTCCTTCTTGGATAAAATCCTCGTGGTATCTGCTGAAGTGAAGTGGACGGTGATCTACCTTGGAACTGCGCCTCGCCGAGAAAGAGTTCAGGGCTGCAGACGATCCTGATTTGGGTAGCGGCATTGATACCTCGTCGTCCGTTCCCTCAGTTGTTGTTAGGAATGTGGACATTTTGAGATCGCTGGCACGAGGACGTTTCTTGGGGTCAGGCGAAAATAGTTTACGAATCATGTCCTCCAAAGGCCTCGAAACAACCTGTTCTTCCGGAATTCTTTGTGGCGCAGAAAATTCCCTCATGACACCGAGTCCCCAGATCATCTGCAGAAAGACAATACCGAAGTCCCATATGTCTGTTTTGTCAGTGTACTGAGGTCTCTCGGAGTTGACATTCTCTGGCTGGACCCAGTATACCGATCTAGCAAGCTCGAGTTTCCCGACAGACGTCGCGTTTTTCAAGGTGTGTAAGCGGTGCTGAAACCCTACGTCTGCGATCTTAGGCGTTACAACTCCCAAAGGAGATCTTACAAGCAGAACATTTGAGGCATGGAGATTTCGATGCGTGATTCCTTGAGAGTGGAGATAAGTTAACGCGTCAAGTAGTGCCATGGCCCAGGACTTAACTCTCTCCGCCATGAGACTCCCTGAGATATCGAGGCATTCTTCAAGAGATCCTTTGTTTCCATATTCAGTCAGGATACTAACAGTCCATAAGCCATCCGAAGCTGCATTTGTACCGCTCTCCTTTGTCAGCTTATAGGCATAAATGCGCAAGATGTTATCCCGATCGATTTTCATCAGGGTTGAGATCTCTCTCTCTAGCCCCGCCAGTTGGGCTCTGAATTCAGATTTCTTGTTCTCGCCACTCCGAATAGTTGTCTTCTTCAACACCAACAACTGGATAGGATCACCTTTGAGAACCGGGCGTGCTGTGAAGCATTCAGATACAGGACCTTGGCGAATTCTGTAATAGCTGGTGACTGCTTGGAACGTTCTCTCATTATCGAAGTCGTCAACAAGTTTGATGGGCTCGTCAAACGCCACAACTGCTCTCATCGCTTCGAGGTCTTCATCGACGATCTGGTTTTCATAGGCAACTGGAGCCTTACTCTTTCTCCGTGAGTCTTTAGTATTCTTTTCATATCTGGCAACCAGAACTTGAGCATCAGCAGTTAACCTCTCTTCTTCAGCAATCTGGGCCGCTCTCTCCCGAGCAGCTTGCTCTTCTTCTTCTTTTGCAACTTTAAGAGCAACAGCAGTCTCGTGCATAGCTCTCTCCTCCTCCAAGCTTGGAATCTCTCGTCCAGCAGCCTCTGCCTCTGCGGCACCATCGAGTATCTCTTTCAGAGCTTCGCCGATCTCGTGGATCATGGGCTCCATAGGTCGCTCAGCAGCCATCTCAGCTGCCTTTGTCTCCACCACTTTTTGGAGTTTAAACTTGGTCCCCTCCCGGAGCCTATCACCGAACTTGAGAGTGAGAAGCGGGGCTGACTTGGGATATGTGGCCGTGAATACCACATGAAGAACCACGGATAGGTCTTCAGTCGAAGATGTAACGCGAATGTTGAAAGATGGTTCTAGTTTCTTTGCTAGGTGAGCCAGTGGCTTTCGATCTGAGGAGGGTCTTATCTTACCTTCCATGCTCCTGGCTTGGTATCTTCACGTTCAAAGTCATCGCCATAGATCGCCCCGAGCACAAGCAGCTCGTCTTCCTGGACTTGGTTATATTCGGATTCTGGAGCAGGTTTATTGGCTTCGGTGTCTTTCAAGCTTGGGAAGCTCGTGTTGTTCAGTTTGGTTGTCTGCTTGGGTTTCGATCCACCCCATGGATATGTTGGAGCCATCTTATCATATCATGTAAGATGGTTGAGGCTATGCGAAAGAGGAGACAAGAGCAGCAAAAGCTGCCGTGTCTCAGAAGCTAAGGGGGGGCATTATTTGTCAAGTTGTTGCTGTGTTCTATCGAGGGAAAATGTGCAAAGTTGTTGCTCGGCGACCTGACCGCGACTTTACAATCGAGGAGCAAGGCTGACATCTCCGGATATACATTACGCCGCGCCCACATTTCAGCCTTTTCCGACCGATGCATGTGCTAATTGGAGATCTCTGTTTCAAATCCCATGCTACGCATTGTTTCGGATCTCCCTGTCACTCCTAGAACCATGCCACTTGTGATATGCATGGTAGCACCCGACCGGCCGATATCTGTAGGTCTTGTCTAGAGGAATCTATGTTGGGATAGGCACCATATAGAAACACCGATGGGAGAGGAGTTATATGCCTGATGCGAGACGAGGAATGCCATAAAGGGCACTGTTGCCACAAATGCTTTAGGGGTTCAACTTCATCTCATTGGAAGCAGGTAGAGCAGACTAGCATTTAATAACCGGCGCTCCTATGGCTGTATTATAGCTACTACTTGTCTCAGTCCAATCAAGAGCTATGGAACCGCCAGGCCAAGCATATCAAAAGCTTGATAATATGGTAGATAGACCTATGATGGTATGTTAAAGAAAAGGGGGGTGGAAAACTTCGCCTACAGCTACTCGTGTCGCCCAAAAGTGTGAAGAGGGGCTAGATATAGCTCAGGATTAATACTAGCAATTTAAACCCATAGAACTTATCTCTTTAGTTCCATTTGTCAGTAACGGGTTTATAGGATGTAGCCCTATGTGATTGCACGACTTTGTTTAAATTATAGTGGCTGTAACCGCTGTAGTTATGTATGGTCCCTCTTCAAACATTTAGGTAGCACGAGTAATAAAGAACACAAATGTGTAAATATTATTGTTAAATTAAAGCTTAGACAGAGAAGCTAAAGTAAGGACGAGAAACAAATTGCTTTTGTGGTATATCTAGACATCCGTGCGCCATCTCCCCTACTGTATATTTGCCAGTTCCTTGTATTGTATCATGATGCCCATTTTGAAAAATCCAATGCCGCAACCATATTTTCGTCATCTCCATGTCGGGGCTCGTTATCAGACTCCGCAGTGGACGGTGGTTTTGCCGGTCGGTCATGGTCGTTGATATTAGTTAAGAAATTTGCGACTGACGTTCTTCGAAGCGTTGTGAAGCTGTCTCTGACACTCCTTGAACTATCGGTTGTCGACGGTGCCTGTCCCTGAGGTGCAGTGCCAGGAGGCGACGTTGTTGAAGTGCTAGCGTTTTTATACTTATCCCTCAATCGTTGTATTTCCCGATAACGGCTGCGCCATGATGAGATATACTCGCCACCATGCCTGTTGGCCCATACAAGGCAAAACACGGAAGCATTAAGTGCAAGCAAACGTATGAAGTCGGGGAGCGCCTTGAGCCTCAATATTTTAGTTTCAGATGCAGGAGAAACCTCTGGGAATCCTTCCTTGCTCAGGACCTGAACTTTATAAAACGAGGTATTAGGGTCGACGCTGCTCCGATCACGGGTAGCAACAAACGAGGGGCGTGATTCTGGCGTGATAACGATGTTGACATAATTAAATTCCGACGGAAAAGTGTTGAAATCGAATGGGTTGCCAGAGTTGTTAAAGATTATATTGACGAAGTCATTACCGATGTGGCGCTTCTTACCGATACACTGAGGATCGTGTTCGAGATTGGTAGGCATCATCGTCGTAATATGGAACACCAACTCGGTTACACGGTCTCGCCAGCAAATCGTGAACTCTCCGTCTGTGTTGTTATTTCTGTCTAATCCTTGTGTATTGAAGGTCGCCTGGTGGAGCTTCGTCAGGGTGCCTAGACCGGCTAGGAGGGCCATATAATCAGTGCTGCCGCTGATGTTTGGCAATATTTCTTTCTCGTTTCTCTGCCCTGGGCCAATATAAACGATACCAACCTTGTGACCATCAACTGTAGAAGTGCGATCGAGACTGGAAATTGCACGTTTGATCATGTCGTCATCTGGTAGATGTATGGGTTGCATGGAACTAGAAGTAGGCGCAAATAGTTGCACAGGGAGATTGCTTGGAAGGAAGCAGTTCTTGTTTGGACGACTTGGATCCCGTACACCATCGGTCGGGCTCAATATTTGATGAGCTCGTGGTGCTTCATAATTTTGGTGAATCATATAGTGTGAAGTGGCAGATGGCTGTCTCTTTGTGATTTGTGCCCATCCACTCCTTGTAGCTTGTTCAACGGTGATCACACTCTGGCCCACAATCCAGCGGGATTTGAGGACCTCGTCGTGATTCTTTGATGAAAAGCCAGGGTCTCCTTTTGATTCGTCGACATCTGCATACGCCGTCCTGCGCATGAAGTCCAGGGTCACCTCCGCTTGCTCATCCAGCTGTTGTTTGCCTGAATCATCTGTCCATACAAGATTTTTTGTTATCCAACTAACATGACTTCCACGGTCTGAAACACGTAAAGATAAAAACCAGTACGTAATGACGTGGTATGCCAAAGTAAACACATACTGAGGCAGGTCATTGGAAGCATTGGCATTGCTGTCCGCTTTGGTTCCATCCCCCGATTGGGTTGATGGATCCAGAGCAGAACTTGCTGGACGGCCTGAAACTGTGCTGTTCCTATTCGACATTGACTTGGAATTTTGATCCCGTACATATTGAAGGTAGCGAAAGCATATCCCGAACACGGTGCGATATTCCTCGTCCCTGAAATTTGAGTAGAGATCGGGCAATCGTGCAAGGCAAGCCAAGAATTCAAGAATATGAACAGCAACGTGGGACTGCGTGATAATCTGAGACATCTTGACCAAAATGCTGCCCAACACAAGCTTCATTGATGCAGGAAGTTCGTGGCAGCAGATTGACAATGCGTGGATGCAGAACTTTGCTGCTCGTTCCCAGGCACCAACACCATGGATGAGAGACTTAACAAGCTCATCCTCCTCGCTGCGTGAAAAATGTTGGTGATAGCTCATGACCATAGTAAGTGCTTGAAGCACGCAGATGGCAGTGTCGGATTTTCGCAGCCCCGAGGACACAGGAGGTTCGTAAAAACTACCGTTCTTAATTTGTTCGCAGAGAAGGCCTCGGAGGTGCTTCACCTGAGGAACAGCTCCCTTGAAAAGTGCATGGTTGGCTAATTGTGATGGTAAGTGGACCAGGATATAGCTGTACAGTTCCCAGTCGCATCCTTGCTGTAAAAGACCAATGACAATTTCAAGCCAGATATTTATTTTAAGGGTTTTCCGTTCGATTACATTGCGGGCGGTACTGTCGTCTGGAACTATTTTGTTTGCATCATAGTCGATAGACACCAGTATAGGGCTTGCTTTGTCTGACAGCTGTTCCGGAAGGGCTTCGGGGTCTGGGGTCATCCACATCTGATGGTTACGCTGAAGGGTGCGACTCACACCGGTGGTACTTCTTGCAACCGAGGCAGTTGTGTACGACTGGCCCGAAGAAGTACTTCGCATCCCGCGCGCATCCTCTGTTCGTGTTGGCCGGCTTTGCTGAGCTTCATCAGCTGCTTGCTTCTTGGCTAATGACGCAGGTGTACGATAGAGTAGCGCTGCTAAAGCGTCCGCCTCTGTAAATGGCGTAAGGAAGATCCGGTTTGCCCAATCAGCACGTAGGCGTAGAAGCATTCTCAAGGCGGAAAGGCGAGCTTCCGTATCACAGGAACTAGATCGAACGACCCAAAGAATCTCATCGAAAGCTCGAAGGCATTTTGTTGTAGAACTATCCATTGTTCTCATGAATATTTGAATGACGCCTCTTGTGATAATACCAGATGGTGCCGACGGTGGAGCATGGTTCTCGAGCGCACCAGATGACCGACTAGATTGTATGGAGGGGCGTGAAGCCTGGGGGAAGAGTGGGGAATTCAATCGATCGTTGCTGACACACTGGTGTAATTGCTTGATGATGAACTCAAATTCGTCTTGCTCTGCGGTATCGCAAACTGTGACTGCAAAAGTCACAATATCATGAACGACAGTGAGATCATTTTCGTCTGCTAAGCCACTGAGAATGCCCGCGACCAAGTTTTGCTTCCTGTCCGTGTCATTATATTCCTCCATCATTTCGACCAGGTCATAGACATCGGTGACTGCTTGGAGAGCTTGTAGTCGTGTCTCGGTCTGCCGATTTCTGCTCAGGAAAAAAGCATCCAGTAATGTTTTGATATTAAGCTCCCAGTTGCTATCCGAAGGGTAGCAGAATCGAAAGTCGACGTAATACCGAATTACCAACTTAGCACACGAATCGGGTATGTGGACTGATACTCGTGAGAAGAACAATATGCAGCTCTCTCTTTGCATGAAGTCGTCAGGCTCCATCGATAGCAGAAGGTACTCTACCCTAGTTATTAGCTCATAAAACGTTTGAGCTATGCCAGTCGCAATATGAGTGGAGCTGTCGGTGGCCGACGACGCAGGCGAAGACACGTTTAATTGCTGCGTGGAATTGCTTATAACCTTGCCGTCCGATGTTTCCAATGCACGAACGGCGCATCTAGACACTATATCGAACAATTTAGTCCAGTCTTCCTCCAATATACTCGAGTTTAGTGAAGCCTCGTCCTCGCCAAATAGAGATAAAATAAGATGCATTATGTCTTGATCCACCTTGGGTTGGTCAACAATCAGCGACATTGAGAGCGCATCCATGAGAAGGCCAAAAGGTACAGGCGGGTAACCTCCTTCTCCGCCTTTGCCTATAATTCTCTCTAGCACGGAGAGTGACCCGCGAATTTCTCGGATAACCGCCTGCGTTTTGTGGTTCACGTCCCGACGGCGAAGGACGTCAAGAAGGATCCAAACTGTGGTATGTCCATTGTGAGACCTGCACAGGTTCCCAATCGTATGCCATGCTTCCCGCCTGATATCTCGGACCATAAAGTGTACAGAACAGAGCACTGACACAAAATCCTTCAGTTTATCGCTCGGGATTGCGCCGTATGTTACAATTGCATCCAGCATTCGTACACAAGCGCGAATTTCGTTTGGAAATGTCGCATGAACCGCGATGTAGATTATCTCGTCGATGAGAGCCCCGGTTTCATCATCATCTGAGACATTGAAACTGAATTTGATGACATTGACGATCAAATTGAAAAGCTGATGGATATTCGTCTCCTCGCCCAAAGGGACCCTGGGTTGAGTGGGTTTGTTGGACGACTGCCTCGGCGATTTGCGTGCACGTTCGAATGCTTCGAAGGCCATTCGTAGCCACCGAGTAAGGAGTGGGACTGCATCGTAATGAAACCCCGAGAGGTCTTTCCCATTCCTTGCCAGCTCGGTCACAGCAGCTAGCTGCAGATGGTAGTCATCTGGGTGCAACGGTGCCGTTAATGTGTTGAAATACTCCTTTCTCTCCAAATCTGTCGCAGAAGTATGCTTGACGCAAGCTGTCAAAAGTTCAAACCCAGTGCGTCGAACTTCGGCTGGGTTTTCGGGAGATATGAGGTCCTTCGCTGCATACCATATGCTGGTAACACCACTCAGAGGATAGTCCGAGACGGCAAGTCGGAGGGCATCTGCCGCCGCAAGCCTATCCGCAAAAGAGTTGTCCGGCTTTAGCTTCTCATACAGCTCCTCATACTCCGATGGGCCGCCATAGATTGCCCCTCTCGATGTATCCGGTCCATTCAATTGTTGAGCAAGCTGAACAGTCGCAACCGGTATTGAAGAGGGGGAGTAGGGCGATAATGGAAGACCTCTGTTCGTCTTCTGCCCAGTCAAGGTTTTGAAGACTCCTGCAAGACCCGTACTCTTCGGTTCTGGAGTCTGCGCTACGTGCCCGGAGGGTGGAGGCATAAGATCCTGCTATCGGACTTCCGGCGAGACGGTGATATCTGTAATGGGTGAAGGTTAGCCTCGAGCTCTGTACCTAGAGTCACCCCCCATCCGCCTTTGTCCAAGCAACTGCTGCCGCTGGTATTGTAGCCTGACCGGGGGGGCTAGTGCTGCGTGCGTTCACCCGCCAGGCAAGGCTCGAGCAAATAACGCGAAATGACAGTAGGGACTTACCACAGGATGGTCGAGACACATGAGTGCGCGTCAAAATTGGTAGGTATGAAGCTTTTATAAGCACGACATTGATGTTGAAAAGATAAGGATGCGAAGCGGGGATAAGAGGCCAGTCCTGGTCTCATTTCACAAGGGTCGGCAAAAGAGCTTATCTACTTTGTACTCTATAGATAAGGTAAGGTCACTTTTGAGGGGAATAAGGAAACATTGACGATCTAAAAGAAGAAGCTATAAAATTAACATGATAAAAAGGGGTTATGCCTTGTCGGCGATCATGAAACGATGCCAATACAAAACCGCATTCTCCCATTCCAACCAGACCTTGTACCAATTTGAAAGCTATCTACTTAGTAGCTGTGTAACCCTGACGATGCATGATCATCGATCAAAATGTCGAGATCTCTTAGTATGCAGCTTAGTCATCCAATCGGAAAAATAGTTTACCCGACGTTGCTGCCCGCACTCTCGTTGCCGCTGTTTGTGTTTAGTTTCGAGAGAAGCGGAAGCATACAAATATAACAACTGTGCTTGTTGAACTATTCCCAGATCATTCAACAACGTATATTCCTGAATATACTTAACATGGATGCTGAACTTCAGACAGTTGCGCAGCTTCTCCAAGCTACTTTGGATCCGCGGCAGCATAAACAAGGTACGTATTCTATCTCTACCGTTGACTGTTATATGCTGACAATGACAAGCTGAGGCGGAGCTATTGAAAATACAGCAGGAGAAGCCGGCATTCTCGTTATCGCTCTTGCAGATAGTAGCTTCTGAGTCTTTCCCTTTGAACACCAGACTATCAAGTGCTTTGTGCTTCAAGAACTACATCCGGTTTAACTACGTGGTATGTTCAGTACCCCATTTACAAAGTCCGTTCTAATAATTCGTTTTAGGATGAGGAAGGTCGCTACAAGCTTCCTGAGTCAACAGTCGTTACGATTAAAAATGAGCTTATTGGGCTTATGATAAGAGTGCCGTCATCTATACAAGCACAGCTCGGGGAAGCGATCAGTTTGATTGCGGATTCAGACTTCTGGCAGCGTTGGGATACACTTGTCGATGTAAATTTTGTCCACGCCTGCATATAAGCCGTCTGATTCTAACTATGACTAGGATCTTGTTTCCCGCCTGACACCTGATAATGCAAAGGTCAACAACGGAGTCTTAGAGGTTGCACATTCGATCTTCAGGCGCTGGCGGCCGCTTTTCCGCTCAGACGACCTCTTTGCGGAGATCAACCATGTGTTGGGGAAGTTCGCAGAGCCGTTCTTGCAATTACTTGTGGTATGAATTCAATCCGTGAATAAAATTTATAAGAGTGATAATCTAAGGCGATAATCATGACAGAGCACCGATAGGCAGATCGAGGCCAACAAAGACAATGCAGCTGCATTAAAGGAGCACTTCGCAACTATGAACCTTTTGGTGAAGCTTTTCTACGATCTATCGTGCCAGGATCTCCCACCAGCTTTCGAGGACAACCTCCAATCTATTACCACGCTACTACAGAAATACCTCACTTACGATAACCCCCACCTACACACGGATGACGATACCGAAGCCGGGCCACTAGAGTTTGTGAAGACAGATATCTGCGAAGTTTTGGTGCTGTACGTCCAGAAGTACGAAGACGCTTTCGGAGAGCTCCTTCAACCATTCATTACCAGTGTGTGGAATCTTCTCACGACCATCGGTCAAGAAACAAAATACGACCTCGTTATCAGCAAAGGGCTGCACTTCTTAACTGCAGTTTGTGGCATAAAGAAACACGCAGAGAACTTCAACAACGAGGGTGTACTTGAGCAAGTTGTTGAGAAAGCTATACTTCCAAGTGTAAGCCTAAGAGAATCCGACATTGAGCAATTTGAAGATGAGCCTATTGAGTATATTCGCAAAAATCTCGAGGGCTCAGATATTGACACTAGGAGGAGAGCAGCGACAGAATTCCTGAGGACTCTCCTGGGCCATTTTGAAGCTCTCCTTACCAAGGTTGTCGGAAAATACGTCGAGCATTACTTTGCAAAGTACGCTCAAGACCCCAAAAATGAGTGGCGCTCCAAAGACGCCGCCATTTATTTATTCTCTGCCATTGCAGCAAGAGGAGCATCAACTTCTAGCCATGGAGTTAAGACAACGAACCAGCTGCTGAATGTAGTGGAGTTCTTTCAGAATAATATCGCAAGCGATCTCTTGAACTCCGAGGGCGTCGAGCCAATCCTGAAAGTGGACGCCATCAATTACCTTTACACCTTCAGAAGCCAGTTGACTCATGAACAGTGGCAGGCTGCATTCCCGCCTCTTGTCCAAAACCTGGCTTCTCCCAACTACGTCGTCTACACTTATGCTTCGATTGCTGTGGAGCGGGTGTTAAGCTTGGTGGATGACTCTGGGAAGCACGTATTTGGCAAGGATCAAGTCCAGCCATATGCGAAAGACCTTGTGGAGCACTTGTTCCATCTGATCGAAAAAGATGCGGCACCAGAAAAGATCCAAGAGAATGAATTCCTGATGCGCTGTGTTATGAGAGTGTTGATCGTCATTAGAGAAGGCGTTATCCCAATCACAGATACCGTTCTTCAACATCTCATCAATATCACCGAAATCATCAGCCGAAACCCCAGCAACCCGCGATTCTACTACTACCACTTCGAAGCGCTGGGTGCCCTAATCAGGTTAGTTGCCTTCTGAAGATGGCGTTGCCCACTATTGTTTACTGACGTTTCTAGATATGGTGCGCCTTCCCAGCCAGAAAGGTTCGAAGAAGCACTGTACGCACCATTTGCCGGAATCCTGACCAACGACGTCGAGGGTTAGTAAAACTCCCATTTCTCTAAGAACAATGCTAATTAGCTGTAGAATTCAAGCCATACGTATTCCAACTGTTTGCCGCACTTTTGGAATCGAGACCTTCGGACGCTCTTTCCGAATACTACAAAGCTTTGATTACTCCAATTCTTATGCCGGATCTGTGGGTATCCAAGGGCAATGTACCAGCTTTATCTCGCCTTTTGTGCTCCATTATCCCTCGTGGCGCTCAGGATATTGTGGCCAACAACCAAATCGAGGCGGTTCTTGGAGTATTTCAGAATCTTATAACTAAGAAAGCCAAACTCGAGTCATATGCATTCGACATTTTGGAGAGCATTGTTTCAACCTTCAACGGGTAAGTCGCTTCTAAATCTGTGGTTTGGCATTTTGCTAACATATAACCTTAACAGCCAAACCCTGGTCACATACTTCCCTGCCATCCTTCAACTTGTCTACTCGCGCCTATCGGCGCCGAATGTGACCGATGCATTCAAGCTTCGATTCGTGCGATTCTACCACCACGTCTCTGCTCTCAACGACCCCAAGCATGGATTCGGCGCAGACTATTTCATCGCCGCCTCCGACAGCATCCAAGGAGATGCTTACGTCCCCCTCTACCTAACCATCATCCTTCCCTTCACGCAGCAACTCGCCAAGCCGATCGACCGCAAGACGGCCGCCATCTCACTCACAAAGACGCTCACCGACTCGGACAAGTTCGCCTCGAAATACGTTAAAGGCTGGACCCTCACCGCAGGGACACTCATCAACCTCCTGGTGAATGCGCCAATGCCAGTGGCGGATGACGCAGTCGTTGTGGAGCAGGATGTTGACGATCTGACCTTTGGCGTCGGCTTTACGCAGCTGAATACCTGTCGCCGCCAGCCGAAGGACGCGTGGCCTGAGATGACGGATATCAAGACCTGGGTCGCCCAGTACTATCGTGCCGGCGGACAGCAGGGAA
Source organism: Pseudogymnoascus sp. VKM F-4518 (FW-2643) (assembly GCA_000750925.1). Taxonomy (NCBI): domain Eukaryota; kingdom Fungi; phylum Ascomycota; class Leotiomycetes; order Thelebolales; family Thelebolaceae; genus Pseudogymnoascus; species Pseudogymnoascus sp. VKM F-4518 (FW-2643). Next base: position 6,008 of record JPKC01001838.1, on the reverse strand, counting down.
GCGGAGCCGATGCAGCAACGCTGACCGGCTGGGTTAATGAGAGGTTGAACGATGAGCTGCGCACGGCGTTTGCGGCGTGCCTCAGCTGAGTGAGCGGGAAGGGAGGGGGCCGTACCACGGCACTTTTCAGGAGTATAAAAGGATAGAGAAGGGGATATCTGACGACATTTGGCGGGCTCATTGGGAAATCCGGCCTAGTAGGGAAGGGGCACTACAAGTGTAGAAGGGTGGATTTCGAGCTCGGTATTTAGCTAGAATTATGGCAACGATGATACCACGTGTTGTTCGAACCTGAGCTGTCTTTGATGCAACTCTGATTTCATTTCGAGGTGCCTCTCCGATGTCATCGAAAGATGGAGTACTAGGGCTCGCTCCCAGTATTGTGCATGAAGGCCTGAACGTGAACCACGAGTAGGATGGAGGTAGAGAGAACCGTGTTGCCTTCTTAAATCGTCTCATTTTCCATACATGTCTATAAGTAACCCACAACATATCCTATGCAACCAAATATACAGTATATACTCCTACACCAGCAACCTTAAGGGTATCTATCCAATACAACCCAATACACCTCCCCAACCCTAGCTCGTACTCACCCCCTCCGCCGCTAATATCGCCTCCTCCGTCTGTGTCCCCGCCTCTCTCTGCTTCTCCGCCGCCTGTCGCTGGAGCTCCTCCTTCCTCTCGGCCTTCTGTAGTGCCAGAGCAGCCTCCTGGCTGCGATAGCTCGCGAGTCTTAGACTCGAAAGCACGACGAACGCCATGAAGACGATAGCTAGCACGGCGCGGCGCGTCAGGATCCAGCGCACGCCCTCGACCTCGGATTTGGTATCGCTGTTGAGCGCAACGGTGATCTTGTAGCTGAGTTCCTGGATCTACGATGGGTTAGTAAACAAACTGTCCGGGGGGGTGTGGAGGGGGCACATACCTGGCTCTCCATATTGGAGTGCTCCATCCGCACCTCCATCTTGCGATCATTAAACATCTCCTTCAACTCATCCTTCAGCGTTGCCAAATCCTGCGTCATCTTCTGATTCAATATATCCGCCTCATTCTGCAGCATCGTGCGCCGCAGCCGCATCCCCTCCGCGCTCGCCTTGCGCGCATTCTGGATCTCGGTCCGCAGCTCCGAACACGCTGCCTGAAAGAGGTACGTCTCGTTCTCCACATCACTCTTGCTGACGAGCCCGTCTTTGGCCATGTCGAGGTTGGCGGTCAGCAGGGCCCGCACGATCTTCATCGTCTCCACGCTCTGCGCGGACGTGAAACCCCCTTCTGCGATCCGCTGCGTCAAAGTGTAGGAGTCGAAGTGGTGCACGTATGGCGCGGGCGCTAGGTGCGGGAGGCTGCCAATGAGGCTCTCGAGCGGGGGATCCATGTGCAGGACTGAGTCGGTGAGGGGGCCTTCACGATTCGTACTGAGAGTCGGTGCGTCATCGCTAGTTTGCGCCGGATTGTCCCTGTCCTTGTCCGTCTCAGCCTCCGCGCTCTCCTCTTTCTCCACTACAAGCGTCGGTGCTACCGTCGCATCGCCATTTTCCCTCGCCGCATCCGCAGCCAGGATTCCCCCCTCCGCAATCGCATCACCCGTATCATCCACCTTCTCCTCTCCAGACTTCGTCACCCGTCCCTCATCCCCACTACCCTCCAGCTTCCCCTCCACCCCCTCCTGCCCCTCATTCTCCCCCTCAACAATCGGCTCAACACCCTTCCCCCTCCTCTCTGCGAATTTCGCCCTTCCCCCCGCCGTCCCCGCAAACCCCGCTCTCCTCTGCCTCCCCGACTGGGCGCATTGGCGCACCGCCGCCCCAGGCCCAGGGCACTCGGCGCGGCGCACGGCGCGGAAGAGGTGCGGGTATAGAAATGTGAGGCGCGTGGTCGACATTGTGGGTGTATCGAGTGCGTTGCAATTGCAACTTGTGCTCGTGCGTGCGTACGGGTGGTGAAGTGCTGGACTGGATCGTGGAGCTACTTAGCATGTATGGAAGCTTTATGGTGGGACGGGTGGGCGAGGCCGTCGGGGAAGGGGGAATGATGTTCCGGGTGTGGGGTTGACACGTGATGGGGATGACCACCTTTCATTTTTTAGGTACGGTGGGATTTCGAAATAAGAATCCTTGATTACTTTGATACTCGTTTTCTAAAGTAGAAATGGTCGCTATCACATACTGAGGCTAAGAGAGGCGTCTCTCACCTAGTTAGCTAGACAGCACTAAATTACTTATTCTGTTGGTTTAGATTCATTGCTAACAACGTAGATATACACTACTATATAACTATAACTACTACATACAACCATAGACTTAAGAGAATTAGGCATCCTATCTACCCTGCTATATATAAGCTTATAATCTACTTGCTTATTACTCTTAATCATGCTAATAAGCATAGCATAGAATCTAAGCCCCTTACTACCTTAAGGGTAATCTAAAGGTAAAGCAAGGGTAAGTAGAGTAAGTAGAATAAGTAGGGTAAGGTAATATTACGTTTTTATATTAATTTTATAATAGTACTAGGGTGTAACTATTTTAGCTTATATACTTTATTTAAGTACCTTGGTCTTATTCTATTATTTATAAGCTATAAATTTAAGCTAGATAAACTAAGAGGTGCTGTATTAAGTATCGACGCAAGTTGTTATAGGCAACTTGGATTGGATACACAGGCATTTACAACGTGCGAGCAGAACTATTATTACAGAAGTAGGCAATTCTTAGTATCTTTAACTAGGAATGTGTTAACCTCGGCAATGGTGATGGATAACCTTTTCGGAAACATGCCGATCTGCATTGTAGTCATATATAGCGCCACGTCCATTAGGTATGATCTACCCTTTTGGGAATAATCAACGGGAGAGTTAAGAGTTAGGAACGCGGTTAACTAACTGCGACCCTTTATGCAAGCATTGATTTCTGTAGCAAATACATTACACACTGTGGCTAAGGCACCTGACATATACTAAGAGATTAAAATTTATCCTAGCCTTTGAAAAGTGACCCAATGAATGGTCTAACACATCTAAATAAGGATGGAAAAGAGCTGTCGCATAGTGAGGCCACAAGCGTTGCCAAATATTAGGAGCGGCGACTGTCTATGCGCGGCGCTGTTAACGCGGACGTGATAGCCTAGCAAACGTACAGGGTAATTTCTGCCACCACGCCAAGTAGCGTAAAATAGAAATCGACCCCTGAACACATAACTAAGCCAACGCATCTGATTCACCTGCCAATTTAGACCGTTCGCTGTAGATCCTCCCGTGTTGTAGTCATTATAAATTGGATCCTTCACTGAATCCTTCACTAGATCCTTCACTTTTTCGCAATTGGACAGCACGTCCTGAAAGCCCGCGGAGACCTGCCTAGCCCTAAATTAACTCTCAGCCTTCTCTTGGCAGCTGTCTCTAGCTATACCTTTATAATCCAGCGCGTCCACCCCCCGCGATGTATACGAACAGGTCTCAACAGCAACGCACCTCGCCATCATGGGAAACCCACTGACGTCGTGGTTGGCTCGCGCTGTATTGACTTTGCTATTTGCCAGCGGACTTGCGACATCTAGCTTCCTTCCGTCTGGCTTCACCTACTGGTTTTTTCAACGTTGTATGTTGGGGTAGATTTCGGTTCATGCGCCTTTTACTAACAAGTGCGCTACTATAGCTTTGGTTGCGAAAAACCTGGCTATATATTGACGGCGGCGAGATCTGGGGGACATGGGGCCATACCGGCGCCAATACCAGTGTTCAGTGGAGTATGTCGATTGTGCTGAACCGATTGAACAAAGCCCATTACTGACATCCCTAGATGAACAAACCTTCGCGATCGACCTCTCCAAATCTTGGACGACGGACTCAGTTGTTCCTGTTAAGTCGAATAAATCATCAAGTGTACCAATTTCAAAGCGACCTGACTTGTGGTATGACTCGAAAAAAGACATAGTTCGATCGGTAGCTGGCTCGCAATATAAAAAAAACGGAGGCGCGGTTTATTTGGGACCCCCCCAAGAATGGGAGTTCCAACCCAAGGACGATGGAAGCGTCAGTTGGTCTCTCCATATCGGAGACTCAGACGGCCCTGCTGCAAATCTTCAAACCGATGCCGGACAATATGTAACGACAGAAGACGCCCACTTTATATATGGAGGTTACTACGACAGCGCCGGCAACAGTGGCCAAGCGCTAGATCAAATGTTCATTAGCAATTTTACTTCTGGCAAATACGAAAATACAACTTTGTCGAGTACCCTGAATACCCTTCTCACCGACGGCGAGGGGCAGTACGTCCCGGTCTTTGGAACTAAGGGGGTCATGGTGTAAGGCCGGCCTCACGTGGTGGCACGTGAGGCCAACTCTCAGGGCCCTGGCGGTGGAGCCGCCGGCAGGGCTCGGCAAACTAGGGCAACCGGTTCCTGGATAAAAGGGGCTGAAGGCTTCAGAGGAAGACCTTCAGTCAATAGTCGCTGTATATACGTAGACCTATTGTGCTTACTGAATACGATACGTTCCTGCCTCCTGACCTGGTTCCCTGGACCCCCGTGAGACCTTGGACTTACGCTTTACACATACTCTATTTTGGGGGCCAAGTTCCTACGGACTTCAGTAGGCGTAAATTAACCCCAGCCAAACTCGACCTAATCACAGTGTATGATATCGGATCTAAGAAGTTTTACCAGCAAACGGCGACAAATGCGCCTGCTAGCCGCATGAATTTCTGCTCCGCTTCTGCGGGCACAACAGGCAAGAACGGGACGTACGAGATGTTAGTTATTCCGGACCTTAAATTGCACAGGTGCTAATGTCTGCACAGTTTTATATTCGGAGGGAGATATTCCGGACATGATCCCGGGGAGCATGACAACGAAGTTCTACAAAAGGTCTACATCCTTACCTTGCCATCCTTTACATGGATCGAAGCACCCAACAAAGCGGAGCATTGGCGAACAACACATACTTGCACGCGAGTAAATAATCGCCTGATGATCAGTATCGGTGGTATTCCAGGCGATGATCTAGGTCATATAGCAACGATGGTGGAGGGCGACGCATTACCAAACGGTCTGGCTCTTTTTGATATGACGACTTTAGAGTGGACGACCAAATACGACCCTGACGCAGCCGCGTATAAGCCAGCCGATATAGTGATGGCCAGCTACAAGACGACGGGAACTTACCCCCAGCTGTGGAGTTATCCAGCTCTAGAGCAAATATTCGTGAGGGCGGATGCACCCCAGGACCCGCCCGGAACGTCGACTGGAACCCCGACTAGTACTGATAGTAGTGATGCGTCGGCTTCGACTAATACGGATCAGGAGGCTCAGAAAACCAAAGCGCCTATTGGAGCCATTGTAGGCGGCGTCATTGGAGGCGTGGCTGTTATTGCCATTATCGCGACCATCCTCTTCTGGCGGCACAGATCGCAGAAGATAGGCTCGCAAAATGGCCCAGAAAACAAGGATTATTCCTCCGTTTCACAAGTACCACACGGTACGAGTGAAATGTGGACTAAAGGTAACATTCCCGAAGCGCTAGGGAAAGCAGTAGAACCAGTGAAGAGTGAAATGTGGACTGTCGGTAACATCCCTGAGACGGCGGGGAACCCCATCCACGAACTACCAAACACAAGTAAGGTTAAGGTCTTCGAATTAGGGCCCGGAAAATAGAATATAACGTATTTCACATGCGAGTTGCGCCCGCAAGATATGGAAGTCTCATGGGCCATAATGTGAACCAGCGGCCATGTACGATTACCAACCCGTTCGTTATTAGACATCGTCGAAGTTGCTGTACGTTAACAAACAATGGCTGAATTACCGTTAGAATGTAAGTCTTATAGGGACATACTATAGTATTTATTGGAGCTGATTCGTGGATCCGGAGATTTACCCTCTAAATCGTATGAGAATCCCCAGCCACCGTAATCACTTCTCTTAGCAGTGATCAACAGGATATCACAGGACAGAATACAGTATATAGAATCAATTGAATTATCTAAATATCTCAACGTTCTACGTAG
>JPKC01001836.1:0-25225 GCA_000750925.1 Pseudogymnoascus sp. VKM F-4518 (FW-2643) | reverse complement strand
TGGTGTTTTGGTGACCCGCTCGCTCGGGTGACCCGCTCGCCCGTGAAATACGTTACTTATAAAATTAGGTATGCAGATGGCACGCTGCGCCCGTTGGCTTGGCCTTAATATTGACTCCTCACGATGGGAGCCTGTAGCCTTCTTTTCGTTCAGAGAAGATCCAATAGCCACAGTTTCCAGCATCAAATCTTAGCGACGTCTGTCCGTTGGTCGGCCTCTTACGCTGCTCTTCGACGACTTCTTGTCGCTGTGCAGTGTAATACAATCTCAAATCATGGACCCCCTCAGCATCACAGCAAGCATTATTGCTATCCTCCAGGCCACAGCGACGTTAGTTTCCTACGTGAATGATGTCAAAGGCGCTCCGAGTGATCAGGAACGTCTCTCGAAGGAGGCCCGGAGTCTCTCCGACCTCCTAACTAACCTGCTATACCGGCTGCATGAAGGGAAAGCGAGGTCTGAAGCTTGGTATGCGGAAGTTGAATTGCTCGGGAAACCGGATGGGCCTTTAGGTCAGTACGGAGCCGCGCTGGAAAAGCTTCAGCAAAAAATTAAGGGCAGAGAAGGACTGGCGAAGATTGGGAATGTACTCTTGTGGACGTTTATCAAGGAAGACGTTGCAAGTATATTATCGCAGATCGAACGCATAAAAAGCCTGATCCAGATTGCTTTGGAGATGGACCACTTGTGAGTGCTTTCTTCACAACAGGCAGTCCCTATCCATATAAAATCGAAACATACACCACTTTTTCTCCCTCTCTTATATCCAAGACACCTATCTACTAGCCCTTTCAGAGAAGAAAGACCAAGAAATGGTTACTAATATTTTTAGCCAACTGTCTCTGGCGATTCACAGCAGCAATGAAGAGCTTAAAAGCAGTATAAGTGCAGTCCAAAGCTCAATACCTGCATTACAAGACGGAATCGACAAGATTCAGCTACGCCAAGACAGACAGCAGAATCGCAGAGTCCTAGACTGGATATCATCAACCGACTTCCCCTCCAAACTGTCTGATATCATCACTATGAGGCAGGCGGGAACAGGCCAGTGGTTTCTTGAATCTCCTGAATTTAACAACTGGCTTTCCGGGCCAGAGAAAACTTTGTTCTGTCCTGGAATTCCAGGAGCCGGCAAGACAATCATATCAGGCACTGTAGTTGATCACCTTCATGCAACTATCCACAATCAGAGCATTGGAGTCGCATATATATTCTGCAACTACAAGGTGCAATCGGTGCAGAACACACTGAGTCTGCTATCCGCAATTCTCAAACAGCTAGTGCAGGCACAGCCGTCTGCCGCAGAAGCAGCAAATTCCCTTTATGAGCTCCACTCTTCTAGGGGGACGATGGCCACCGTGGATGAAATCTTAAATACATTGAGAATCACGCTAAAGAGTTTCTCGACGGTATATATTGTGGTCGATGCCCTTGATGAGTGCTCGGATGAGCATAGGACTCCCCTCCGGCTCTTAGAAAAGCTTCGGGACCTACAGAATGAAGGAGACATACGACTGATGGTTACGTCGCGCTTTATCCCAGACATACAGGAAGTATTCAAATCAGCGCCAAAACTAGAGGTTCGAGCAAGTCCTCAAGACGTGACAAAATTCGTCAAGGGACAGATTCCCCGTCTTAATAAGTGTGTACAACGTGACAATGAGCTGCAGGGAGAGATAGAAGAACAAATTGTGAAGGCAGTAGATGGAATGTTAGTATCTCCCTTTCACAGTCTAAGTTAGTTTTATCTCTTACGATTTTTCTAGGTTTCTACTTGCTCGCCTTCATGTTGATTCACTTCTCGACAAGACGACTAAATCCAAGGTTCGGCTTATGTTAAAGAGGCTTTCTAGTGGCGAGGAAGCCTTAGACAAGGCCTATGACGATGCAATAAAGAGAATAGACTCTCAACCAGAGGGTTGCAGCACGCTCGCAAAGAGAGTCCTAACATGGATCTCATATGCAGAGCGACCGCTGACTATAGAGGAACTACGCCACGCTTTGGCAGTTGAGCCTGGCGACACTAACCTTGATACGGACAACTTTGAAGATATGGAAGATATCGTATCATTTTGCGCAGGCCTCGTTACAGTTGACGACAAGAGCAATATAATCCGTCTCATTCATTACACTACCCAGGAATATTTCCTGCAAATCAGACAGGATTGGAATCCCACTGCTCAGCAGGACATTACAACAACATGACTTACTTATCTTTCATTTGACCCGTTTAAGAACGACATTTGTTCTAACATTGAAACATTCGAAGATATACTTGAATCATATGTCTTCTTTGATTATGCTTCTCAACACTGGGCACAGCATGCAATGGAAGTACAAGAGCAGGTGTTGGACTTAGCGCTTACTTTCCTAAAAGACATGCAATTAGTATCCTACCTTGTATATCCAACGTCCGAATTAATAGAAAAGCGTCTATACCCAAGAGTTTATGGACGACACTGGATAAATGCTACAGGCCTACATATAACAGCAAAACTTGGACTACAGTGTTTATTACGAGGGCTTCTAAAAGGACTAGGTGAGGCTGGAGGCGCTGATGTGAAAGATGATTTTGGCCAAACTCCGTTATCATGGGCCGCAGGCCAAGGACAAACAGCAATCGTAAAGGTGCTGGTAGAACGGGACGATGTTGATTCTGACTCAAAGGACAATGAAGGCCGAACCCCATTATCATGGGCTGGGGGTTATGGTAAAAAAGAGACTGTGGCACTGCTAGTACAACGTGACGATGTCAACGTTAACTCGAAGGACAATACGGGCCGAACACCATTAACATGGTCAGCATGGCGAGGGCAGGAAGAAGTTGTGAAGCTGCTAATACAACGGGACGACATCGATGCTGACTCGAAGGACTTTTGGGGCCGAACCCCGCTGTTTTGGGCAGTAGGCAAGTGCCAACCAACAACGATAAAGCTACTAATAGAATGGGATCATATCAATGTTGACTCAAAAGACAATGATGGCCGAACAGTATTATCATGGGCCGCAGCCCAAGGAGAAACAGCAATCGTAAAGGTGCTGGTAGAACGGGACGACGTTGATTCTGACTCAAAGGACAATAAAGGCCGAACCCCATTATCATGGGCTGGGAGTGATGGTGAAAAAGAGACTGTGGCAATGCTAGTACAACGTGACGATGTCAACGCTGACTCGAAGGACAATACGGGCCGAACTCCGCTATCATGGGCAGTAGGGGGGATTGGCGAAAGAGGAGTTGTAAATCTACTTGTAAATCGGGAAGATGTTGAAGCTGACTCAAAAGACGACATGGGCCGAACCCCACTATCCCATGTAGCAATAACAGGTGGCCGGGAAAAGGTCTTTTCCCGGCCCCCTGTTATTGTGAAGCTACTTATAGAGCGGGAAGACGTTGAAGTCAATTCAAGGGATAATAAGGGCTTGACGCCGCTAATGTATGCGGCGAAATATGGCTTGGAAGGGAATGTAGAGGCATTTCTGGAGCATGAAAATGTTGATGCGAATTTAAGGGACAATGATGGCCACACAGCATTGTGGTGGACGGAATGCAACCTGAGATACCAGAACAACGAAAAAGTTGCGGAAATGCTCAAGTCGAAGATGTCTCCAATCGACTGAGATTGAGACGAGTATGATCTGCATGCATACCCCTTAAATCAAACGAGCTTACTTATGACAACACTCAACACCCGCATATCGACAAAAAGTCCATAGTTATACTCAAGAATACAATCATAACTCATAAACCCAACTTACACGCAAATCCGGCAGATCCCCCAAATCTGTAAAAATACTCCCACACCACAACCCCCCTTTCTGTGAAACAAATCCAGCAATTCAGCCCATCCACTGTCAATCCAGTTCCAATACTAATTCTCACATCACACTCCCCACCCCACGCCCACGAAAGCACAGCATCACCCTCTCCTCCGGCATAATTCCCTCCCAACATGCGTCCTCTACACGCCTACCCTCCAGCTCACCTGCCCCTGTCCTGCTGGCCCAGCCATAACACTCGGTCGCGGCGCAGTCTATCACTCCCTCATCCTCCTCCTGTGACCCTCACTCGCCTCTATCATCTATATCTCCACTCTTTTCATACACCTCTCTCCAACGGTTCTATCCTTCACTAGCTCCGCATCTGGCGCATCATTTATCCTATGCGACACGGGCACCTCTTGCCCAGGTGGACGCATCCGCGGAACCCGCTGAGCCCATAGAATCGTGCTAGTGGATCTGTATGATTAGAACCTAGATGTGAGAACTAACTGTACCAACTGTGGCCTGACTACTATGTTTTCGTTAAGTATAGTCAGGCTTGGGAGTTTTGAGATGACTGCAGTAGATCCGCATTTTTGTAGTTATAAAATAACATATTTATGCTCTCATACTTCCCTGAAGCATAAGCCGCGTAAGCGGTCGGCGATACTGTAAGTTGCTACATATGGAAACCCTTGGCTTACAGAGCCGCCTAGAATGAGGTGTATTATACATCCAACATTGGCACGCACTGTAAAGCCTATTGTATTAGATTTGGCAATGTTATTATAACTTAGCATTGAGGCAATCGGAATTTTGACATCAGTGTGGGTGTTGATAATTCTTCAGGATTATATGGCCTTAATGTGGCCAGCTGCCGACGAATTGGCTACCAACAAATCGGCGATGCTTGATTATTTAAGTTAGGCACGGTAGTTTCTCTTCGACCAATCCACGACACAACATCACTCCAGTATATAATATTATAATTACGATTTATGTATTGGCACTTGTGACAATTTGTTGGAGGAAAGGAATGGCAAGACCACCAAAGCACTAAGGCGCTTAGCGAACCCCAGTATTATTATGTCGGCAGGCAAGCCATACTTTTTTCATATCATCACTCCACAAAATCCAATCCCATACAGAACAATGTCTCATCTAAATGGCGTCTCCAAACCCAGAAACCGTGGAGTCCCCAGTCATATCAGCGCTACGCTTCGGCTTCCACCCAAAATTGTCAAGATAATCGTCGATCAGGTTCCCAACAGCACCATCAAGAATCTGCGTCTCACCTGCCGTTTTTACTCGGAAACAGTAGCTCTGCGGCTTGATCGCGTCTTTATCTCTGCAAATCCGCGCAATGTTGAAGTATTCACTGCCATTGCCAATCACGAGGCCTTTCGTGCCAAAATCACCGAGATCATCTGGGACAACGCGCTACCGTACGTCCGGCCTGAGCCGCATAATGAAGCAGAGGGCGACTACGGCTCGGATGATGATTATGAAGGCTGTGAGGATGAGGATGAGGATGATGGATCTGATGAGGATGGGATTGATTGGAGAGGCGAAGGTCCGGGGTGGTTCCGTAAAGCTTGCCGTCAAACATTTTCGACATGAAGTGGTGCCGAGAGGAAGACGTGGACAGGCCCAGTCTTGTAGCAAGGGAACAACAGATGTCCGAGCAAATGCCTATGGAAGAGGCATGGGAACACTACCAGGAGCTTCTGCAACAACAACGTGACGTCCTGGATTCGAAGGCGCATATCGATGCGCTAGAGAAGCATATAGGATCCTTCCCGGCGCTGGAAAGAATAACTATCACGGCGGCGACACATGGACGGCTGTACAATCCGCTTTACGAAATGCCCATGATCTGCGCGTTCCCTTGCGGGTTCAACCACTACATTCCACGTGGCTGGCCCATCATTCGCACGTGTGTTCCCGAATGCGACGACTGGGACGAAGATTGCAGCGACTGGCAGGGCTTCTGGGTCGTGACGCGTCTTTTAGCGGAGGATAGGGATTACGGCAGGGTGACAGACCTACGCGTCTGCTAATGAGCTAGAGATGGGACTGAACTCGCGGGTGTTTGAGAAGGTAAATAGTACCTTAAATGACTTTCAGGCAACACTTGCGCGCCCAAACTTTATGCACTTGCACATTGATCTAATGGTAGATCCACACTATAGGCAGGCAGATGTATTTCGCAGTGGGCTTCTTAAACGTGCACTGGCTAGTGCCTCAGTAGGGCAGGGTTTGAAGGTTTGAAATACTTGAGTTTGAGGACGAACATGGACATATATCGGACAAGTGAGCGTTGCGACTAGTATGTTCCGCTCACAACGATATTCACGCCCAATACCTATTTACGGCTTGAACACTTTGGCCTTGCCCGATTCTACGTCAACCAGGACGATCTCCTAGTGCTTCTCGCCTCCTTGTCAAAGACTTTACGGTCGGTTGAGCTGAGCAATAACCCGTTCATAAGTGACGGGGACAGTTATGGAACGCTGCTATATAGGATACGTGACACGGTAGGCTGGAAGGGGCGGGATCCAAGACCGATTCTCATCGTCAGCACCGACATTCAAAACCCCCTACCTAGACGCGCCATTTGGGTTGAGGATGAGCTGTACAGTTTCTTGTACCAGGATGGAAGCAATCCATTTACAGATAGCCCGGTAAAGAATTCTCGTACTCTTATCAAGCAGGGGTTTGGCCGGGAGAAAGATTCCTTTGATCTTGATCACGAGCGCCCACATGTGGATGACTATGATTTAGTTGATATGGGTTATATCAAGGATAACGGCTTTCGGCGGCCGGTCCCACGACCGGCGCCACAGCCACTATGAACATATATATAACTGTATAACCTGATGATGCGCATTCGGCGATTTTGGGGAACACGGATGCGTGACGGCGGGTCGCAGCAAAGATGGTCCATGGCAAGGGCGGTCGTCCCGAGCCTTCCATGGCTATGGACATCGTATTTAGCTTCAGATCCCCGCCATATACAGTAAAAAAACAGATTACCCCTGTAGAAGCCGCATATACATTGTGACCAACGAAATAAGGCTCTATGTACTTTATCCAGTCACGTCTAATGGGCAGCAAGGAATGCAGATATTTGTTTCTATTTTGGTTTCTCTATTTCTGAACTTATTTTTCTCTGCAACTAAAGTAACTAGATTGTTTCGGAGCAATATTTATTGTAGATATTCATTGCCGAACCAAATATTTAGTTCCACTATGATAACCATGGGTGATCGTGCCTCTCTTTAACAGACTTTTTATTTCAATATATAACGTGTACAGTACATCACCCTTCATGAGTCCCACAATGCTTTGAATTTACTACCTTCATCCGCAAGGAGCTTGTCTGGCTCATCATACTCCACAGCTCGTCCATTCTCAAACACTACGACCCTGTCAAAATTTCTGATAGTCTCTAGCCTATGAGCTACGGCAATGACGGTATAGTCGGTGAAATGATCCGAGATGATCTTCTGCATCAACTTGTCAGTCTGCAGATCGACGCTCGCTGTTGCTTCGTCGATAAGGATGACTTTGGAGGGCCTCAACATGGCTCGTGCGAGACAAAACAGCTGGCGTTGTCCATGGGACAGTAGGTCTTCTGCTTCCATGGGCACATCTAGGCCGCCGGCATCTGCAACGATTGACCACAAACCGACCTTTTCTAAGGCTTCTTCGACAGCTGAACCATTCTGTGCAAGGTTTAGAGGGTCGATATTTTGTCTGATAGTGCCTTTAAGGAAGATCGGCTCTTGGGGTATTACCGTGAGGCGGTTTCTAAGTACCTTCCGTGGGATTGTGGACAGGTCAACGCCATCAATCGAAACCGTTCCTTTGTTGACCTCCAGCATATGAAGGAGTAGAGCTATGAAGGAGGATTTGCCAGAGCCAGAGGGTCCACAAATCCCAATTTTCTGACCCGCTCGGATTTTGAGACTGATATTATGGAGAGCCCAATGTTGGTCAAGTGCATAAGAGGCGGAGACATCCGAGAGAATGATGCTGCCCTCTGATGGCCACTCTGATGGTACATCCTGAGATTCCATTGGTAGGTTCTCTGAACGAGTACTATCAACGAACGACTTTATTCGGGAGACAGCACCCAATGAAGTTTCAGTTGCGGTCCAGTGTATGATTACAGCAGACAGAGTCATGTTGAAGGACATGATGTTTATAAGTGCCAATCCGACAAAACCAGCATCAGCACTGTGACGAAACCGTACTATCAATGCCACCAGAACGATAGCGAGTGCTGCCACAAGCAGGTCGATTACTAGCATCAGCCATCTCTGAATGCAATATAGAAGGTAAAACGGCCTTTGAGATGCATCCAGAAAGGCCATATTTTTTTTCTCCATATCCTTGGTCCATCCAAATGCTCGGATAGTAACCAGACCATTCAGAGTTTCTAGGAAGTTGCTGTAGAGAGGTGCTTTAGCTTCGAGATCCATCAGTCTGATTTGGCGTGATGTGCGTAGATAGAACTTTTGCAACATATACATTGAGAATAGCACAAACGGCAATACGATTGAAAAGTATGATGCCGAAACGCAGACAAATATTGCCTGTATGATTGCCATGAAGAAGTTGTTTGCTAGTATCAGCGCAGCAACTGGAAGCTCCGCGTCGATGACCGACAAGTCCTGGCTGAACCTGTTGACAATCTGCCCCGCGTCTGTAGAGGTAAAAAAATATAGTGGAGCGTTTTCGATCGTCCTGAGTAGCCTTCCATGGAGACTGGTTGCGGAACGGGGTATCATGATGATAAAGAGCATGCTGGTCAATATCATGAGAGTGACCATGGCAACGAATTCTCCTCCAACAAGTACGCCTAGGTAAAGGCCATTGACCGAGTTGCCATGAGCGGTAATGCTACTTGTCCAGAACTTAATCCAGAGATCTTCTCATTGTTAGTAGACGTCCAAACTGGGAATAGAATAACCCTACTTGGAAATTGCAGAAGCATAGAATAGCAAACCATCAAACCCGTCCATACTCCAACATTTCGCCACCCGGCGCTCGTGAAGTAATATTTATAGGTGGCCCAGTTTCCAATGGGACGTTGGAGGTCATCTACAGCATTTTGTCGGGCCGTATCATCGCCCGCCTTTGCCTTTGCGACAGCAGCTTCTTCCTGTGGAGCATCTCCGTCTTCTGATATATGTCTCGCCGCAAGACTAGCAACATATCCACTAGCCGCCATAAGGTCTCCAAATTTCCCTTGTTCTGAAACGGTGCCTTGACGGTCGAGCGCAATGATGTTATCGGCATAGGACAGGCGATGAGCAGCGTGTGTCACCAATATGACCGTTGTACCAAGTCGACGAAGTAGCCCGCTTTTTCCAAGTAGGCGTGAGAAAATACGATCCTCACTTATGGCATCAAGTCCGCTGAAGACATCATCTAATATCAACAGTTGTTGTCGGGAATAAACTGCCCGAGCAAGTGCCTATATAATGTTAACAACAATAATAATGTACTTAGCGGAACATAACATACTATACGCAATCTTTGGCCTCCAGATAGTGCTGCCCCTGCTGAGCCCGCGTTGGTACTATCACCCTCAGGAAGTGTTTCCATGTCCGTGTCAAAGGCGCAGGCATGAACAACACTTGCATACCATTCGGGCTCAAAGACAGATACCCCAATAATGTTGTTGCGAACGCTGCTATTTTGGATCCAGGGGACCTGATCAACGAATGCAGAATGTGCTCGGTCAATGTACACATTTCCCTTTGATGATGGAGTTTCTCCAAGTAGTCCTCGGAGAAGGCTAGACTTGCCACTTCCGACGGGGCCCACAATCATCGTTAGATCGCCAGATGGAACGTTGAAAGAAACGTCGTCAATGACAGGACTGCCCTCGTCGGACCAAGCGAGCGTCAAATTTTTAACACTGATGACGGCTGACGATGTATTCACGTTTGTCTGTGGCGTGAAATCCTCCAACTCGATATCACGATCGATGGCTATGCCCCTGGCAAATGCATCTGGTCTAGTCATGCTATCTGGATGGCCCTGTAAAGGCACCCGATGATCCCTTTTAGTTGGCGAGGATATAAATGATTCGATTCGATCAAAGCAGCCAATAGCTGCGATTAGTGGCGGAATTGCAAACACAAAGGCGCGGATCGGTGCAACCAATAGCGCAATAAGTGAGAGCGCCGTGAATGCGGAGGATACATCAAGTGTCTGTCCATTAATGTTGGCTACTATCACGTAGAGGGCAAACGCAGCTCCTGGGGCAAAAATATCAGACATGTTACCAAAGGCAAGCATGACCACGAACAGCTTCCTCATTTTAAGAGACTCGGCAATTTCGTCCAGCCTGAGCTGATAGATAATGCTGGACATTTTGGAGTTGAGACCAAGCATTTTGACTCCCTTCATTACCTGTAGCATTTTTGCAGTGGTGTCAATCCTGGTCTGAACGCTTTCAATCCACGCCTTTTGAGCTTTTCCCATGTGTCGTGAGATCAGAAATGGGCCGGATATTGCCAAGCCCGTTATAAACAAAGGGCCCAGAAGAGCGACACCGATCTCCTTTTGTAGCAGCCAGATTGCCAAGGTTATTTCCAGGGGGCTCGACCACAGACTATGAATTGGTAGGATAGCGGTGCATATCCGCTCAACATCCAAAGACATCAGAGTGACGGCAGCCGATTCATCAAGGCTGGTAATCGATAGGTCTAATGTTTGCGTGTATATTGCATTCACAAGTGAGCCTCTCACCATGGTTGCCATCCTATTTGCCTTGTGCTGGTAAGCACCGCCGGCCACAGCGAGACCAACGTAGACAAGTCCAAAAGCAGCGGTCAATCCCCAACCACGATTAGTCGCGGATTCAGAGTCAGGATCACGCACAAGCCTGGTGATACTGTTGATAAGTAGGGGCTGCATGAATCGAAAGAATGTCAACGCCAGGCGTGGTACGACGGAAGCTGCGAGAGGCCCCAACATCATGCGGGACATGACCCATACCAACGTGTGCTTCTGGGGGTATTTCTTGCCTGTAAACGTATTAGTACTTGGGGAAAACACCATTAAAAAATAGATAACATACGATCTGCCCAATGTTTGTTGAATCTAATTTCAAGGGACTTCGATAGCAGATCCCCATCAGCTGCAAACAGATCATCGTCATTGACAACATTTCTAAACCCCAGTCGAAAGAGCGGATTTAGCCACCAGAAGAGACCACGAGAGTAGAGACCGCTGGTGTTCTCAGGAGAGCCGTCGGCATATGGTGTAAACAATATTCTCGTCTTCTCTGTTGCTTCAGAGACGAGAACGAAAAGCTTAACGGCAAGAATAGATGATGCAACTCCATTCCCAGCGAGGTTATCTCCACGTAGCCATCGGGTACGAAGCTGTGCAGCATCGAATGGTACCGTAAGAAGAAGATAGGCATTAATTATTGAGCTTGGTCGGGTGTTTTTACTGTGCTCAACATATGACAGAATGCATAGGCCGAGCGTGGCTATCAATGCAAGAATAGCCGCGGCGAGTGAAGCACGAGTTTGAAGTGATGATTGGGCTACTTCAACGACATTGACGACTTGTAGAATACTGAAGATGGCCAGAATAGCCTATCACTTGTCAGCGTGCAATTTACAAAAACAAACCAAGGAGCTTACAATCTTGGTAGTCAGAAGATAGCTGCTAATCACTTTGTGGGGCGTCTTCCATAACTGTAGGATTCTTGGGGGTATTAAAAGCAGCAATATAGCCGATGGTACGATTGATAATATTGTCTCCTCGAACAGGAGAGTGAAATCAAACGTTGTACTGCCAGGAATCTCGAAGAAGGGGCCAAAGCTATTGTCGCCTACGAACACAGTCGAATTGACCGCTCTCGATTCAAGATGCGCAAAACCCGAGTATGCGGCCATGGTGTAGAAGAAGATTTAGGTAGAAGAGCTACTATCATTCCGTTTTTTCTGCAGCGAAATGGTCCTAAATAGTGTCCCTCTTTGTGGCAGCCTGATGTTGACAGGCATTGAGAGTTCCCACTCTTCTCATCCACCAACACACTATTCCCAAGTTATGGGGTTCATATCAGCATTGGACGATTAGTAACCTCTAGGCAGAAGAATTAATCAATTGTGAGCCAGTCCGATGCCGCTTTTAGCAGACAGGGTGTAATTGTTGACGCGTCGAGGGTCTCAACTCTTAGGCACCGACTTTTCAGGGTTCTTACTGAGGTGACGCCTGTTCGCACGACATATCACATGATATTAGCACGCAATACCATGATTACTATACAGCACGAGGAGGACGAAGGAGTTGCATTTAAAACCAATAGTATATGAAAATAATTACTACTATCCTTTATCTAGATTGTAGTGTTAGGCCCCTCGGGTTCAGCGCGCGCCCAACCGGGGGACTGCGTGCGTAGGCGTGCCGCCGCTTTCGAGCTCTATCAAAGGGCAGCTCCCTCTTCCGGCTGTCACTCTCTACCGTGTCTCTTGAGGATCATAGGCCGCCGAGGTACCGTGGGGAGAGGGATTACTGGGACCACCTGGTGCGCGGAATAGTAAGGGGCCACGGATCCTAATCAGCACTGTAAATATTCATAGAAGTACCACCACTTTCGCCTTACTCGGTATATATAATATTCATTGTCTATTGTGTGAACTCTGCCCTATCTACATCGGTCTCTGACCATGTACCACGCGACTATTGAGATGTTAGAATCTTTGCGAACGACGTTTAATTGAGCACATTCAAACACTCACATATTCCAGTATGCATGGATACCCTGATTCTCAATATCAGTCCTGACACCCCGCAATAACATTTGCACATCCTCTGGTGCCCAGTCAAGAACTCTGGTTAACGGTGCCATGGCCAAGGCTTCCAACGCATCGAGCGTATTTTCCTTACTCCACATACCAATCGTTTTCATTTTGGGATCTCTTGGCCACATGTTTACCGGCCACTTAAAGTCAATGACTGTGACATTGACAAAGCCAGCCGCCACCAGTCTCTCCTTATGTTGCGACGCAGCGTCCATATCTCGGCCCATTTTCCCAAATGCCTGCGTCACTAGGTTCCACCATTCTGCTAACTGACAAGATGGTGGATCACTGGTAAATGTGTCATCATCACAAGCAAGACCAGTGACGTCCTGCAATTCAATGTATGCGCCGGGGTGGACTTGGTTGTAGGATCTTGTAAAAAATTGTGGCCAGTCAAGGAAGGAACCAACCATCATACGAACATGGATGAGGTCAAACTTTTCGCTGATGACCCAGTCGTCTTCTGCGTCGTCAACGACGAATTTCACGTTAGGGGGCACAAAGCCTGGCTGAATAGGGCTAAGGTCAATGCCAGTGACTTGAGCCTCAGGATATTCGTCCGCTGTAGTAAAGTTATGTTAGACATGATTAAATTGAGATCATGGTAACTGACCGAAATCTATCGCCCAGATTCCCGTGCCTGTACCAACATCGAGGCAATTGTGGATTTGTTTTGTGACTGGAGCGAAGAACAATTTTCCCCCAAAAGATAGCAGGAACAAGTGATGTTGTAGGTCTTGTATCACGGTCAATGCCTGGCTAGGTATGAGATGTGACGGGTATTTTCAATGAAACATACCTAACCGCTCTTGCTCGTACTTAACAATAGAATTAGAATGTATACTTAATGCACATATAATAGTGACCGCTTACCTGATCATTCGGAATAGCATAAACTTTGCAGAAACGAAAGGTCAGTAGCTAACTTGGTAATCATCTTGGGTGCTGTCTTACCGCCTTCGCGGAAGGAATGATACGTGCGACCATTCTCCTGGCGGTACTGTCTCACACTTGATGCGAGTGACGTAGTACTTGACCTATAACCAGATATTAAATTTTGGCGCACATATAATGTCCCTTCCGGAGTTTGCACAACTCACCCCGTATCGTCTAAACCAAGCGCTGAATCAAGGTCTGTCTGCGACAAATCATAGGATTAGTTCATAGATCCTGCAGTGGTACGAGCAGCGCAAGGCTATACTTCATTTTCATCTTCATCTTCATCTTCTTCTTCAGCTTCGGGGTCGCTTGGTGTTTGTACTGGTAAACTATCGTGGAGATGATCTGGCGCGGATACATCTGGCTGATTAAGTGCGGGGCTGCTTTGCTCGGGAACTAGTTTCGTGGGGACTGTAGTCGTGGCTATTGCCGCGGACGGCGCGTTTGGCGCTTCAGCCAGTGGTTTCGTTGGCGCCATTGCATTCAAGATGAAGATCCGGCGTACAAATACCTAGTCGGTGATACTCGAGGTTAAGAGATGTACGAGTTGTACGAGTTGTGCTTGTAAACACAAAAATAGTTTTGGGTATGACGAACGCAGAAAGACGTGTTCCATCACAACAGTGGGGAAGAAGCTCGGTCTTTGCTTTGAAGGGTGGGGGGTGGGTAGGGGTCCACACTTTGGGAACGATTGGACCGGGGAATGTTCAGCAGTCCCCGATACACGCGGCCCACTACATGGAGAGCTAATGCACGGCGCAAACTGTGGTATCACACCGCCATCAACCAACCAAAGCTTCGACGTGTCTGTTCTTCACGATAATTCATGTATGACCTGTCACACATCATTATGACAGTCGCCATTGTCGGGAATGCGCTGGGAAGCGTTGCTTCATATCCAGTTGTAGTTGCGTTTGCGTTCGCTTTTGCTGCATATTTGGCCCATTCGTATAAACAATACTTGAAACTAAAGGCATTTAGAGGACCACCGACCTCAGGATGGTCAAATTTCTGGCTTGTACGAGCAGTTATACGACAGAATACCCATATCGACTTTGCGAATGTCTGCCAAGAGTATGGTAAGAGTTAATCGATCTTCAAGCTCTGTCTATTCATAGTCATTCACATCCACTGATGCTGACCCCTGAATAGGACCTGTCGCACGAATCGCGCCGAACAAATTGGTGACAAGCTCGCCAGAGCTCCTTTTTAGAATGAGCGCTGCAAGGTCTCCCTATACGCGAAGCGACTGGTATGCGGGATTGAGGTTACCTCCAGGGCAAGATAATATATTTAGTACCATGGATGAGAAAAAACACACCCAGCGAAGGGCGCAGATGGCTGATGGGGTTGGCATCCACACGCCCACACAAATTTACAATGGGGCTGATTTATGCTGCATAGTATACCGGGAAGACAAATACCTCTCTTGAGAGTACAATCGACAGTCATATCCTTAACCTCATCGGATTAGTTCGATCGAAATACCTCTCCAGTGCCACGGAGTTTATTCCAATGGACATGGCAAGGAAAGCAGCGTATTTTACCATGGATGTTATAACAGATATTGCCTTCCGGCAGTCATTTGGAAACCTTGTCGACGATCGCGATACCCATAGATACATCAAGTCAACGGAGGAGATGCTGCCAATTATGATTACTCTAACATCAGTACCAGCACTTAGCGCATTCTTTCAATTCCCATGGGTAGCAAAATTGTTTTCCCCAAATGATAAGGATAATACTGGTGTAGGAAAGCTAATAGGGTAAGTATCATTGTTATATACCCTTTGCCGTATTAATCGTGTTATATAGGATCGCTAGAAAACTAGTACACGAGCGGTTTACTAGGAAATCGGTTGTGGATAACGACATGATGGCCTCCTTCATTGCGCATGGACTCTCTGAAACAGATCTTGTCGCCGAGTCCCTCCTACAGATCCTCGCCGGGGCGGACACATCTGCAACAGCCATCCGTGCCACAATCCTCCACCTTATAACCAATCCACTAGCCTATCGTACGCTGCAAGCAGAGATAGACAAGCACTTCCAAGAGGGCCTTATCTCCTCTCCTGTCATTAAGGAGACGGAAGCTTCAAAAATGAAATACCTGCAAGCAGTGATCAAGGAAGGACTGCGGATCTGGCCACCTGTCACAGGACTACTGAGTAAACAGTCACCAGCTGGTGGCGACGAGTTCGAGATGGATGGACACAAAGTCTTTATCCCGGGGGACACTAGTGTCGGCTACTGCGCCTGGGGCGTCCATAGAAACAAGGAGATTTTTGGCACAGACGCAGACATGTTCCGTCCTGAAAGATGGCTGACCGAAGATAGCTCAAAGCTAGCAGTCATGAATCGAACCGCAGAACTGATCTGGGGTTACGGGAAATATCAGTGTCTCGGAAGACCCGTGGCTTTGATGGAGTTGAACAAGGTGTTTGTGGAGGTATGTCTAAAAGCCTGAAGTGAAAACGCCCTGACTTACTTCAATAGCTACTTCTAAATTTCGACCTTGAGCTTGTGGATTCTACGAGTCCGTGGAAGAGTGCAAATGTTGGCCTGTGGATCCAGTCTGATCTGTGGGTGCGAGTCACTGAGCGTGGAAGCCGCTAAAGCAGGAAAAAAGGTATATAGTAAGAATGAGAGGTTGGCTTCCTATCGACCCGGAGTAAATACGAAAGTTAGCTGCTAGTTATGCCGTAGTAATACAGTATATAGCGAAATATATGATAATCTAATTCGTTAGACATGGCATTGTCTTTCGGGCAATTGCCAATGGCCGTGCCCCTAATTCAAAATTGATCTGATCCTCCCACATTCCAGATCAGCCAAAAATGCATGAACAGGGCCGTTTTCTACAAAGAGGTCTCATTGCAAAACGTCTGTTATCATGCCTCTCGCAGCTCGCTCACTCTGACTTTATACCCACGTTTCCAATCCTCCGTAATCCCCATACACTGATAACCAGACTAGCCAGGGTCAAGCCTACGCAGAACCAAAAGGCGGAATGGTATCCCACAAGCAAGGCTTCAGGACTGTCCTTCTCCCGGATTGCGGAGTTCTGGGTGACTTGATTAGCAACAAGAGCTGTCAGCGCAAGTCCCACACTCTTTCCCGTCTGCGAGACGGTATTGAAAACCCCCCCTGCCACGCCTTGTGTCTTGGGCGGGAACATGGAAGAGATGAGCAAGTTGGATACGGTAAAGATGCCATCCGCCGCGATCGGATTGAAGAGATTGGCGAGAAAAGCGGCCCCCCAGTAGGACCAGCTGGGCTTAGCGACGGCCATCAGCACGGAGGCGATTACACAGGGGATGGTGGTTGAGATGACGATCCAGTCAGCCCGGACGCGATGCACGACGAGCCCAACGACCACGTTAGTCAAGGCCCCTGAGATTGGAGCTGGGAGGAATCTGATGGCAGCTTCCAACGGACTAAGACCTTGCACTTCCTGGAAAAAGAAGTTTTGATACTGTTCGAAAACATTGAAGGCGGCCCATATGCAGAAAACATTAATGCAGATGCACGTGAAAACCTTGTTTTTCCACAGAGAGTTGGGAATTAAGGCTGGGCGTCCGAGTCGCTCCTGACGGCCAACCCAGAACACGAAACCGACAAGCAGCGCCACGGATAACACGAGAAGGGAGATATTCTGAGGTAATAGAATAGCAGATGTGTTGCCGGTAACGACCCTGTGAGATATGTTGTCAGTGTTCGCCCTTATAACATTGGTTTAGATGTAGACATACGCAATAATATATGAGATTATGGCAAGAGCAGTGCTGACCATAGTCACCCCAGCCCAATCGATATCAGACACCATACGCTGCCATACATTGCGAGAGGTCTCGGATTGGTAGGTAGATCTGGGAAGTTGCCATCCACACAGGAGCACCATGAGAAAATTGGAGACGGAAGCAATGTAAAATCCCCATGGCCAGCCGATGGTGCCAGTGATGATGCCTCCAAGCACCAATCCCAGCCCGAATCCGACTGGTTGGGCACCACCCATCGACGCGAAGGCGATATTGCGCGATTTGCCCGGCGGGAACACCTCGTTGATCAAACTCACGGCAGAAGGGAGGCAGAAAGAGGCAGCAATGCCAGAAAAGGCACGGAAGACGATCAGTTGGGTGCCCGTCTTGGACAAACCACAGGCGAGTGTGGATATGCCCTGAAGAAAGCATCCCAGTAGAAACATTAATCGGCTGCCAACCACGTCGGAAATAGATCCGCATATCAACAGTGTACAACCGCAGGTGAGCGAGTATATGGTCACTGGCCTAAAAAAGCAGGGTACCGATCATTAGCGACCGTCCATATTATCAGAGCTTTTCTCATACATACCAGAGGACGAGATTTTGAGGCAAATGCAGGTCTTTGGTGATGACCGGAATGGCCATCGTGACCACCCCAGCCAGAAATGTCGTGATTCCCGTGCTGTATGTGACGAGGCCGATGACCAGAGTGGCCTGGCTCTTGGGCACAGAGGCGGGCTCCATCTCCATGGCGGTCATTGCTGGTGACGTTGAGAGACCACTGCGGTTTTCCTGTTCCGTTGTGTTTAGGCCGTCCGACGATCCCGGGAAGACCTGAATGACCGGAGAAGGTTGGCTGGTTCCATCCTCTTTGCGATACATAATGTCTTTATCTTGATTTTTCATGTCGCCTACTTTAGATTTTAGGACGTGGCTCGAGTTGTACATTTGTTTATGGATTTCGCACAATTAATCGTCGAAACTAAGTGTGAGCTTTGTGAGCTTCGCTTATTGTTGGTTCCAACAATTAGTATGGGAAGTTGAAGTATAAGCCCCCTGCTCTTTTACGGACAGGGAGCAGGGTATTTCTACAGATTGGGAACTTTCCTCGGAATCCGCTTTTTCTCTTCAGCTTAGCATGGTCGAATATAGAGGCCTTCTCGACTCTTCTTCAAGGATATCCTTTTTGCATACGTGACAGGAAGTGGACCCCAGGATTCTAGCGTATATGTTGGCTCTAGTGCTCCAGAAGACTCGACAGACCAGGGGCCTAGCTCAGTCACACCTCGGCATAAGCTTACGCTTCTGCAGACTCGATTAACAGGGTTATCCAGCTCGATGCAGCTTGCGTGGTCGACTGGGCGTTGATATTACCTCGCATTAGAGCTTGAGGCTGGGCCCAATTAATGTCGTACTTTAAAGACCGGGCCGAAGATATTCCGAATAAAGCTTGGGCCTTAGGCCTTCCTTCCCCATGAGGTCTTTGTAGGCTTTTTATTGGCCACACCACGACTATGCCCCATTCTCCGGATTTACAGATAGAACCTTGGTTATCCATCCAGACGATTTCGCTCGATTTCGCTCAGCTGGATATCCGTCCGGCGAAGTGGCTGCACTCTTCCTCCGGATTGTCTATGCCACAGCCTGTGCTACGCCTTCCGACACTTATGAATTGGACACAAAAGAAATCGACGACTCCACTAAAAGCTCGCTGGCGGAGCCGCCGATCACACCCACAGGAGCTGCCAACCCAACTGATGGACATAAGCTTGTGGATTGGTATTCAAAGGATGATCC
The DNA here is from genome assembly GCA_000750925.1 of Pseudogymnoascus sp. VKM F-4518 (FW-2643). Classification (NCBI taxonomy): domain Eukaryota; kingdom Fungi; phylum Ascomycota; class Leotiomycetes; order Thelebolales; family Thelebolaceae; genus Pseudogymnoascus; species Pseudogymnoascus sp. VKM F-4518 (FW-2643). The sequence continues at coordinate 6,132 of JPKC01001836.1, read as the reverse complement.
AGCAAATCTTCAGAACTGGAGTTTCGCGAAAAAATGCTCCGTTTCTACCCAGATCTGTATTTACGCCTTTTCTGTCTATATTGGAAGTGCCATATACATCCCTAGTATCAATGAGGTGTTTGAAACTTTTGGTGTGTCCCTAACTGTGACCTCGCTTGGATTGTCTCTGTATGTGCTGGGCTATGGCACCGGGCCTCTCCTCCTTTTTCCACTGAGCGAGGTCTCTCGCGTGGGTCGAAGCTCCCCCTACACCATAACCTTTGGGATCTTTGTGAGCCTCTGCGCGCCTACCGTATTGACTAAAAATCTGGCTGGATTGCTGGTGCTTCGTTTTCTTCTGGCGTTTTTGGTAGTCCTTTTCTGGCCACTGGCGGAGCCAGCTTTGGTGACATGTTCGATATCTTTCAATTGCCATTTATCATGGCTTTCTGGACGGCCGCGGCGAAGGCCGGACGCTCGTTTAGACTGATTATAGTCGGATATACAGTCCAGCTGTACGACTAGAGGTGGCCGCTGTGGGATATGGTCTTCATTGCCGGTCCGGTCCTTTTGTTACGCTTTGTTTGTCTCCCTGAGACTTCGAGTGACAACATCCTTATGGGCAGAGAGACTACGCCGCCTTACGGGAGACAATCGCTTCCACAGTCAGAGTGAGATCAAACAGAGGAATATGAAGTTCCACTTCGTGGTTAAGGCCGCCTTGTGGCGTCCTCCATCTCCTGAGCTAGGATTCACTTCCACGCTCTGAATTACGTAACTGGAGCCTGCCGTTTTTCTGACGCCTTAGCAATGCACCAGGCTTATCGACGACCCTACCAGCGAGAGATCCCTTCCTAGACAAGCCTTCATCGCGAGATGGTTGCCATAATTCCCTCATTCTCCTACTTACGTATTTCTGTTAGTCCGCCCATTACAACCAATCCTTTGTGTCCATGGTAGTCGTGTGGGTGAGCCGTTGCAAATTCCGGGGAAAGTGGGGCAGCTAGATTCTTTTTCGGTCTAGCCAGGCTTAGACACCACCCCGCGTTTGCGCTCCCAGATTCCATTCACTAGCCCCCCACTAATATGCCCGGAGGCCGACGAGCATCTCGGAATTCAGATTCCATCGTCAACCCCCTTGCGATCCGAGATGACCGACGTGGAGATATCCGAACCTACGACAATAAGATAGGTTTTGGTCTCATCAAGCGATCTTCCCCCATGGGGACCCCGCAATCTCACAATGATATAAGAGTTGATGGTTTCACTAGTCTCCGCCGAAATCTTTATCATCTTCTACCTACCACATTTCCATTCTTCTATATATGCACGTCAAAAACAACTATCAACAGAGCCGACGTAGGTATCCAATCTCTGTCTGCCATGTCCGCAGATCTGAAGCTCAACTCGGATACTACGACGCCTGAAAAAAGCGTCCAAAGTGAGCATGTAGAAGGCTCCGGGTCCAAGGCCCTGACCGAGATGGAGGATGAGGACATCTTCGCCGAGAACTTGGCGTATGGGCCGGACGGCATCCGCGGGCTGGTTGGCAACTCGTACGTGTTCGGTGCCGCCGCCCTCGCCTCGCTGGGCGGCTTCTCCTTCGGCTACGACCAAGGAGTCATCTCAATTATCAATGTCATGGAACAGTTCGGCGAGGCCTTCCCCCAGACGCGGTCTGCATTTGGCACTAGCTTCATGACGGCCATGCTGCTGCTCGGCGCTTTCATAGGCTGCATCTTCATGCCGTACCTGGCTGACAGGATCTCGCGAAAGTGGGCCCTGACCGTTGTGGTTGTCATATTCGATATCGGCGCCATATTCAGACCGCGGCTCAGAGCTATGGCGCCCTGGTTGCTGGACGAGCTATTGGAGGCATTGGAGTTGGTACTCTTGCAATGGTATGTAAACATCTACGCTGTAAAGTTTTCTTTTTGAAAATGCATACTTTTGTACGGAAAGTTGACAGAGATATAACACAGGGAGCGCCGCTATACATCTCTGAGATCGCTCCGCCAAATCTACGAGGTACCCTTCTCGTGCTGGAGTCCATCTCCATTGTGTCTGGCGTCGTCATTGCCTTCTGGGTCACGTACGGTACGCGATTCATCGCCGGCGAAGCCTCGTTCAGGCTCCCCCTGGGATTGCAAATGGTCTGTGCCACGTTTCTAGGTGTCGCCATCCACCTCTTTCCTTATTCGCCCCGGTGGCTCACTCTCGTCGGCCGCAACGAGGAATGCCTGGCCAGCGAAGCTGCGGGGCCTACCCCCTACCGACAGCCGCGTGCAAAAGGAGTTCAAGGGCATCGTTGCTGAGGTCGAGTTTAACAAGATTGTCTTGGCGCAAAGACACCCGGGAGCCGGCTCTTTCAAGCTTGAGGTGCTCTCGTGGCTTGATCTTTTTGACCGCAAGATGTGGCGCAGAACCGTGGTGGGGTGCGGAGTCTGCTTCTTCCAGCAGTTTTCCGGCACAACGCTTTCATCTACTACGCGCCCACCCTTTTCGAATCTATAGGGCAGCCGCCCGAGATGGCTCTTATTCTCTCAGGAGTCTTCAATATACTGCAACTTGTCGCTGTCGCAATCTGCTTCGTTGTCATCGATAAGGTGGGGCAAAGGCCACTTGCTATCGTCGGAGGGTTTGGGTCCTGTATCTGCTATGTCGTCATTGCCGCTATCGCTGGAGTCTACTCAAAGGACTGGGCAGCAAACCCGGCTGCTGGCTGGGCAGCAGTGGCCACAGCCTTCTGCTTCATTATGGTTTATGGCGTTTCCTACTCGCCCCTGGGATGGAGCCTGCCCCCGGAGGTGTTCCCAAACTCTAAGCGCGCGAAGGGTGTGGCTCTTTCCGTGTGCGTCAACTGGATTTCCAACTTCACCGTTGGAATTGCCACTCCTCCCATGCTTGAAACTATTGGTTACGGGACCTATATCTTTTTCGCCTTTTTTTGTGGACTTTCCGGCATCTGGGCATTGCTTCTCGTCCCGGAGACAAAGGGCAAGACTTTAGAACAGATGGACGTCATGTTTGGGGATAACAACGGGCAGGAAGAGAAGGATTTTATGAGGATCGCAGCCGCTTCGGCTGAGCAGACCCTTTTGAGCCAGACGCAGCATGTATGAAGTTACTGGGTCTAGACAGACATTCGCTGTATACATTAGGCTCACAAACAACCATATGTCATATGTAGTATAGGGAGTTGTGTGTTATCCGAGGGGTTTGAACTATGGAGGGGCTAAGTTATTTCTGAATCGCAATTTAAATTTAAGATTTGTTCAATTTAATAACGTATTTTAACACCGAGTTGGCCATATCACCGAAATAGCCAGTGACCCAGCACTTCCACCACTTATCTACAATTTTACTACCAAGGCACTGATAGCGGCGACATACAAAGCGAAATGATGTTGTATTCTTAACAGTAGAGTTCAAACTAGGTAGAGAGGTGGCTCTCGTGGCCATCGATGATTAAAAACCGATGTACAACTTTAGTACGAGTGCTGTATGCTAATTAAAGTGCTTAATCCAAGCTAGACCAACGTCATTAGTAGTTCAGCCATTATCTACAGTTGTAATACACCAACTGGGTGGTAGAGCACACTCTTGATACCAGTTGACTAAAGTAGTATTGAGCAGCTGGGATGATAAATGGTGAATAGCCCAACTAAGTGCGTTAAAACCTTGCATTACTGTTGCCTATTCACGGTTTCTCGGCTGGGCTACCTTTGCTTTACCACGACTATCAAAAGTAATAACTACCATACTAGAAAAGATCATGCCCATCATACACCTAGTCTCATCGAAGTCGCAGATATTACCATCTAAGATCCCATATTCAACCTTAACATTTTGTACAAGATTAAACCACTCCCTAATTAGCCTTGGATCTTTGCACTGGGCTCGCTGGTAGTCATAAGTTTTCCCCACAAACGGAGAGTTTTCATTATCCGATCAAATCTACAGGATTATTTTAGGGCGAAGAGATGTGTGTATAGAACACCACGAAAATTAAACGCTGTGTTGACGGAGGCTTGAGAAACTATAGAGACTACATAAGCAGACAATATTAGGGGTATTTAATAGGAGACAAAAAATATATGGAAGCTATACACTTGGAATGGTAAATATATATAGAACAAATATCTATTACAGCACGGAAAAGGTGAAAAGCTGTGTAGGAAAGTGTGCAAGTATGTATTTTTCTACACAATACTTTTTTTACAGGTGTAGGGAATTGGATTTAGGCTTGTATTATAATAGCTTGGTTTGGTCTACAAATCAAACAATCAGCTCTTTATCTTATGGAATATACGCTTATACCCAACGAGCAGAAAGTGGCAAGATCTCATGTGAATCCATTTGATTAGTATCGGGACATCCGACGGAGTCAGCTATGTACCATATAACCACACCATCCAAAATATAAGATTTATCTGGAAAGCCAAAGTCTACATTGAATGCCGGATACACATATCTCCTGACCCCAGCTGACTTCGAAATGTTTTCTAGGGCTTCCATGTCCTCCGCATCTAGGTCAATGATCTTATTGTTCTGGTCAATTCGGTCCACCTGCACAGACTTAGCGACTACAGTGCTACCGCGTTTGTCTAAGGATCATGTGTCAGCATTAAATATAAGAAGACAACGGCAATGGGGGAGGACAGACTGTGGTAGCTAAGGAGAACCGTGGCGGGGGATATTCCATGCTTCGCAGCAATAGTCTGCACAAGTGACTCTTTCATCAGAGGGGACCCAGCGCTCCCGAGGGGTGAGTATGCCATAATTTGAATGCCTCGAGAATTGCAGAACGACACCACCTCAGTTTGTGGTAGGTAGGGGTGGTTCTCAATCTGATTAGCTGCAGGGATGATGGTGGCATGAGAAATCAATTCTTCCAGATACTTCACACTGTAGTTGCACACCCCTATCGCCTTCATCTTTCCAGTTCCGACTAGATTCTCCATCTGCTTCCAGGTCTAGATGTGTGACCATGATAGGTCGAGATCACGGGAGCCGTCCGGATGCGTAGGAAACTTGATATCGTTGCCTATAACCAATAAATTCTCAGGTCAGCCTAAATGCCCACACAACTGAGCTGTACATCCATACCGTGAGGATTCATTGCCACTGGCCAATGGATAAGATAAAGATCGACATAGTCAAGCCCCAAAGCCTTCAAGCTCAGGTCGAGGTTCTCCTCGACCCTGGACGAGAAGGTACACCACATCTTGCTAGTGACGAAGAAATCTTCTCTCTTTACGGCACCTGAGTCCAGGGCCTCCTTGATACCTTCCCCAACCTCAGACTCATTACCGTAACAGAAAGCGCAGTCGATGAGCTTGTAGCCGGTATGGAGCGCGTACGACACGGCATTTTTGACCTCGCCTGGTGCAGATTGCCAGGTGCCGAGACCTAGGGCAGGGATGTTGGCTCCAGTGTTTAGTTTGAAGTGTGAGGGTGCCATATTTGCGAGGTAGGTACAAGGTGTCTTGCTGCCCATAATTGTGTTACAGCTGCGTCCATATTATTACTAGCTATATCTAGCCCTTTCATAAAATGACGCCGGAATTCAGCTTCCGCCCGCCTCTTATACATCCACACATTGACGGAAATACCCTCCGATACCGATATGACTGCCCGTGGCCAACAACAGTCTAGGCTTTGTTGCTAAGATGGAGCCAAACATGTTTGACAACAGGGAACATTAAAATAGCTGTAATAATGTGTTGGAGCTGATTCGTGGATCCGGAGATTCTCACCCAAAATCGTATGGGTTTTTCCGATCACAGTAATCACTCTCTTTGGCAGCACTGATGAATATCATAAGTAATATAATATAAATAGTAAAATAGTAAATATAAGTAAGGTCGATTGAATTATCTATCTCAATGTTCTACGTAGATCTTATAGGTGATTTCTAGGGAATGGCCAAAACCCTGAGTTACGGCCGCTATTCAGTCAGCTGTTCACTGAGCTTACCATGGTAAAACATAGCTGATGGAAAGTGCGGGGAAGCATCCTCAAAACAGCGCTATTTCCTCGGCAAATCCCCGATCATCCCCGTAATCTCCAACATAATGTACCCCACCAAACCACCAGTGTGCAGCGAATCGTGACTCGGCATGATTCGCCCCGAATCAGACTCGATTCATG
>JPKC01001835.1:0-20998 GCA_000750925.1 Pseudogymnoascus sp. VKM F-4518 (FW-2643) | reverse complement strand
CCCCAGCCGCATCCTCGACTCAACATCCACCCACGTCCTAACCCTCTACCGCGACAAAACCACCTCCGCCACCCGCCTCTCCGCCACCATCCACAGCGGCCCCTTCAAGCGCTCCCCCATCTGGACCGCCTTCATCCACCCCGACTCCTTGAAACCATCCTTTGTGAAGCGCCAGGCGAGGCGCGTGTTGGTGCGGAGGCTGGATCTGAATGTTTATTCGGGGGAGTATGAGGTGGAGAGGCAGACGACGGGGGGGGGACATTTTATGTTGTGTTTTTGTGAGGAGGGGGGTGAGTTGCTTCTTTTTCTTGGCCCGTTGCCCGAATCCTTGCCTTTTTCTCTTTTTTTCTGAGTTTTTAAGTGAGGGAGAAGAGGGGCTGATTGATGTGAATAGACGCAGAGGCATTCATGAAAGCCTGGAAAGCACTCTCGAAGGAGGCGGCACTATGAACAGTACCCGTTCCACCGCCCGCCAACCACTCGCGACGCCACTCGACCTCCTATCTCCAACATACCACTCTCACTCTCACTTTTCTTTTCTATTACGGGATTCAGTTCCCCCTTACGAAGTTCACGAATTTTCTTGTTCTCACACAAAACGAAAAAGGAAGAACGATATAATACGTTACCTAGATTGAAACACACACACACCCTTTTCCTGATATATATAAGGCATACAAACAAACAAAGCCTTTTTACTAATCAACCCCCTCCCACTCATTTGTCATCAGCGCTCTATTAGGGGATCTTTTTCGTTTTCTAGGTGATGGTATGGATGCACGCGCTACTTACTCAACTATCTAGCTTTTTACCTTTCGTTTTTTTGCCGGGGAGGAAAAGGGGTGGTAGGAGGTTATGGAGAGGGATGGTGGGATGTAGGATACGCAACACCACATACCCGGAGGTATAGGCAGGGTGAGAGCCGACGAGCGAGGAGAAGGCTGCACAACTACGCTCGAAATGGAGGGAGAAGGGGGAGCCTTAATTCTGTGTTCTACGGCTACCCACATAGGATATAGGGGGCAGTTGAGGGTCTATAGGCCTGATGGCATTCACATAACCCGTCTCTATGATGCCTAGACGGGGCGGAGATGATCTATTTACTTACCACTTAACTATAACGGGGCAAAAAACCGATATATAAATTGATACAACTTCTAATCTTTCACCCCAAGAAAACAGCCTTTTCCCATCTAACCACGCAGCACCAACCGCCCCAAGCCTCGGGAAAACAGTCGAAGAAGCTCTCACCGTCATGATTAACCGGACCTGTGAGGAATCGGTGGACAATTACAGCGTTCTCATGCAGAGCTGTTCAAGGTTCATCCGGGGTTGGGGGTGTTGATACCTGTCGTGTGGGAGAAATGGAGGAAGTGACAGCAGGAACCCGCGACGGTGGGGGGGAGATGGTTGGCGAGAAGTAGGGGCGGTGAGAAGGAGACTGTGACTAGAAGAAGGACTCTCATGTAGAGCTTCTTGTCATCGGAATCCATGGCGCCCAATATCTGTAATCGACCATTGGGCCGAGGCCACCTGTGAGTCGCGTAAATGTATCACAAGGTGAGGAGGAAACAATATACAAGTTATAAATGCCTTCATTGTCCTACCCAGTCTATAAACTTATATAATGGCACGCTGTGCCCCTTCTCAACACAGTTTGCACATGCAACATCGTTGGAAATGTATTGGGCTGCTGGTCGAAGACGACGGATCTAGCCCAACTGAGCGATCGTTGCATGTAATTTCGACTCAGTTCACCTACGTCTTGGTTGATGAGAAGTGAATAAATAATAGGCAGGCAGTTCAATCAGAGTCACACACATCACATGAGAAAATCAAGGCTCAAGTTTATTTCAGTTTTATTTCATTTATTTCATCCCACACAATAGCAGACGGCTATCCCATCCACTACTTCTTTTCATCTCTATACTATAACCCCCTGATACACATCCCCAGAAAAACGCCCACGAACAAACAACACACCAAAACGTTAAGAAAATCGACATAAAAAGTGAGTGAGTTGAAGATCAACAACAAGAACTACAACGATTTCATAACCCGCCCCCCACCCATCCTAACCCATCCAAAAATCCCCCATAACATGACCGCTAAACCGCAAAAACCAATTCCACCACCTTCATCAACACACCATCTGTATGAACAACGTATGTCTCGACACATCTACTCAAGTCCCAGCCCCTCCAACCTCGCCACAACAGCCTCAATCCCCCTCCCCAACATCTGCACCTTCACCAACCTCCTCTCGCTCTCCCTCTCCGCCTCCTCCGCATCAACGAGCTCAAAGTTCAGCATCGCCTTAGCAGGCTGGATGGCCGCAATCAGAGCCGCCGTATCAAGTGGCAACGGAGCCGCAGCAGCGGTTAACGACGAGGGCGCGAAGAGGGAGAACATCGGATTCGAGTCAAACTCCTCATCCACCTCCGTCTGCTCCTCCACAACCTCCATCGACTTCGCCGAGACAGGCGCAGGCGCCAACTCAGCAGCGGGAGTGAAAAGCGGGATTTCCAACTTCTCCTCCTCAGCCTCGAAGGTACTCGAAGGCTTGCCCGAAAGCACACTAGCATCGAACCTCACCTCCTCAACGCTGTGCACCGCGAAGACCTGCGGCTGATAGATGAAATCATGCGTATTCAGATCCAGCAGGCTGAAATCCAACGGCGCCGCGTCGGGGAGGATGGCGTAGTTGATGTTCATGTCCAGGTTCTGCTGCTGCTGGTGCGCGTACGGATTCGGGTCTTTCGGCGCGTGGGTCTGTTCTTGGTGTTGTTGCTGCTGCTGTTGCTGCTGCTCGACAACAGGCGGGGTGGCCTGCTGTTGACGCTCAACGGGATTGGGGTTCGTGCTGAGCGTATCGAGGAAGCCGGAGAAGGAGGGCGAGGACAGGAGCATGCGGGTTAGGTCTGCGAGACGCTTGTTTTCCGAGAGCAGCTCGCGGTTTTGGGCGCGCAGGTCGGTGTTCTCGTTGACGCGGGTGGCGATCTCGCCTTCGAGTTGGCCAATGTATTCTGTAATGTGTTAGTTCGTGTCATAAATAGTAGGGAGAGATCAATAAACGTACCCTTCCTCCTCGAACGGAATGCGCGTGCAGACACTTTATTCCTCAACTGTCTCCTCTCCTTACTGCTCAACTTCTTCCCCTCCTCACTCGCTAAAAGCCTCTCATCCTCATCCATATCCTCCTCATCCTTCCTCGAGCGTCCATGGCCACCATGTCCCTCGGCAACATCATCATCCCCATTCGATGTCGCCTCGCTATTCTGCCTCATCGAGTTGAGCAGCTGCGAGATCTTCTCCTCAACAATCGGATCCGTCGCCGGGCGCGCCCTCGCCTTGGCCGCCTGCGTCGGCACCGCGCTATGTCGCTGCTGCTGCGCGATCAACATCTGCTGCTGCTTGCGCTGCTGCTCCGCCTTCGCCATCGCCGCCTGCTGCTGATGCATCCCCGGCCAGAGCCGCCCGACGTTGCTCGCCTCCACCTTGACGGTGGGTGCGGCAACCGGCGTCTGCGTCTGGCTCGAGTAGTCTGCTCCGTTTGGCATCGGAGGGAAGAAGAACGCGGGGTCCACGGTGGGGGAATCGTAGTCGATGTCCATGCCCAGGTTATCGAAGCTGCCCGACGCTGGCGCGCTGCCGCCGAAGCCGCCCATGTCGCTGAAGTCGTCGGAGTTGTCGACGCCAGAGAGGTACCCGTAGCCGGCGTACATCTGCGAGTTGTTGTTGATGGCGAGGGTGGTCGCGAGGCCGCCCGTTGGGATGCCAGTCTGCTGCTTGTGGGCGTCGTAGGGGTGGCTAGGGCCGGCGAGCGACTGCTGGCGCGGCGGGAGGAGGGTGTTTGCGGTGGGTGTTGATGCAGAGGGGCGGAAGGAGACGGACTTGCTCGACTCGGCGGGGGAGATGGAGGGCGAGCCGTAGGTCATGGTCTCGTAGGAGGAGAGGTCGAGGAGCGAGTCCATAGGGTCGAGGCAGTTGGCCTGGGAGGCGCTGCGGGACATCGACGTGTGTGAGGATTGGGACGACATGTCGTCCGGTGTGATGGTGGTTGCTCGTTCGTTCAGGCGTAGCTGGGGGTGCTCAAGAGCGAATTGGCGGGTTGGTGGTGAATGTGCAGTCCCGGATGTGGTGGTGTGAACATGCAACGGCTTGCAATGGTTTGGATCTGGTGTTGTCTGAATGTTTCGAGTGTGAGAGAGGGATGTTTTACTCGGTGATGGGAGTGAATATTGGTGATAGTTTTTTGATGGAAGAGGAAAAGAAGGGATCACAAGCAATGGACTGACGGGGTGTGGGATGGGGGATGGTTTTGGATAATGGCAGCCTGAATGCGCAGCAAGTGAGGATTCAGGCGCTGGGCAATGTCATTGGGTAGTATAAGGGTTGATTACGGGGGGGGAAGGAGGGAAGGGAGTGGGTGTTGGGGCGTTATTGGGTGGAAGGTGCTCAAAGTGCCTGGGGAAGGAAAGGCCGCGTCAGCCAGCAAAGCACGATCTTGAGAGGGAAGTATCGTAAAAGTAGCGGTAGGGCTGTTTTAGAGTGGCGAGGTACAAGTGGGGGATATAAATGGGGATGATCGGAGATTAAAATGGTCCGACATGGGTTGGGGATTGATGGCTTGGGTGGGAAGGGAAGGGAGGAAAGGGCGGAAAGAGAGAAAAGGGAAGGAATAGGGAGTAGATGGACGGGAATAGTGAGTGGGAGTGACATGGGATGGAAGTATCTCTCTCAACAGCGAAGGGTCTATCCTCAGTCTATCCTCAGTCTATGCTGTTGATTGTGTGTGTGCATATGTGGTGCAAAATGGCCCTAGACCAATCAACAATACATGTCAGACAAGTACCCTATACACCCTACACTACAGCCACTACACCGTATACTGCACACCTTATCTCCGTTAGCACGCACTCAGTTTCTCTTTCCATCACCAAAATAACCTGCACCGCCCTGTCCCTTACCACTCTTGGTCCTTACTCCAGTAGCCAGTCCTCAATTCGTCCTCATGTCTCAGGCCAAAAGTGGATGAGTCAGCAACCCTTCCGAACCAACCAATCACCATCCCTCACTTCACATCCCCAGGTCCCTTTCTTCCCTCACTCCCCAACCAACTCCAACGGTCGCTTGGGTGGTGTTGAATGGCCGCGTGGCAAGAGAACTGCACTACGACGATAAAGATGCTAGTCAAGTCCGGACCAACACTCCTAAAAATACTAGTAAAATCCCCAATAACTCCCAACTAAGCCGCCAGGGTTTGCTGTGATCTAACACAGCACCCACTACAGTAACCCTGGCGGCTCAATGCTAAAAATCAGTCAGTGGAGTCCGACCGGAAAGTATAATCGGCTGAATAACCCACTGACCCTCTTTCTTTCTCCCTTACGGAGTACATCCCTCGCTCTCGCTCTCGCTCTCGCTCATCGTCCGGCGATTACCCGTCCATCACCGTCCATCGTCCGTGTCTATCATCCGTTAAACCCACTCAAACGACACATCCCCATCGCCCATCTCCGATCTCCCATCCCCCATCCACCGCATTATCCACAAACCCATCCAGCATAAAACCCACAAACCCGACACCGAACGACACGACGACACAACTAGTCCAAACACGGGCACTTACGAGTTATATACCCTCATGCATAAACCGCCAGCCACATACTCTACCCACCTACCACCCATAACTAAACCAAACATCAACATACTGCGCAAACGACACCACCTCCTTACTTTACCCAAAGAAGCGGCAATCCCCGCTCACCCCCTAATCCAGTAAAACACGACCAACAAGCATCAAACCCAGTCTCACATCACCCTTTGCCCCCTTCCACGTCTCACCACAGCCTCCTGCTTCTCTGCCCCTCTCTTGCACCGCAGACCGCAGGCCGCACCAGCCCAGCGGCTACCTCGAAACCTGCTCTTTCCCGTACTATAATAGTACAAGCAGTAGTGTGCAGTGCAGTGCTGTGCTTCGTATACAGCCGCTTCAGCTCGCGTGCCGAGTATACCACCACCCATAATACATACGTATGCGTGTATGCACGAGATCTAGCCCCAGCGCATACACACTGCGCTGCACTTGTGGTGGTGGAGGGGGACGCGTAGGCATTATCTATTCTTGCATACAGCACTGCATATTTTCATGCGGTGGAGAAGAGTGAGAGGTAAGGCAGTGTATTTTAGACTACGCACGTAGATTCCTATCGGGGAGTAGCGCTGACGGCTGACAACCGCAGATCTGTGAGTGCGGTCGGTATTAACACAGTCCCGTCCGTATTACCCGCTTCATCCCAACTCCACTGTACAGAACAGAACAGCGAGACGCCGAGGCGAGGTGAGATGAGGTGAGGTAATGTGAGGTAATGTGACGGATGAAAGATCCTCAGGATCCTAATCCCCTCATTAAGTCCCAAGCCCCGATCGTACAACGTCCTTGTCTCTCCTTCCATCCATCCATTAAAATAACGGCAGTAAAAAGTTCCAATTTCAAAAAATTATAGGTCACGTGACACCAAGCTACCGGCTTAGACCAGTCGGCCATTCTTTGAGTTTCGAGTGATCGAAATAACGGAGATATCACGTGATATAATATCATAACCTGACGCCATAAGGGGCGCACGTGATTTGGCCGTTTTTTTCGCGAGGTTTATGGATGGGGAGGGGTTAATTATGGTAGTAAATGATTTGGTAGTAAGGTAGATGAGAGAGAGAGGTGAGTTTCTAGCTTCTATTTCGGGGTTTGGAGTTGGTGATGTTTGATTCTTTTAAAAGGGGTAGTGCACGTGATAATCCATTCCAAGAAAGGGGGGAGCTTTCTCCAGTCTCAAGCTACCATTCCAACTTTCACTCAGTCGATTGGACTTCACAAATCTCCCTTCAATCTACCAGCTTTACATTTTCCTCGACGAATTCCCGTTTCCCTCAACCAGCTTCGGTCGGCTGCTGTCGGCTGCGGTATGGAGGACAGATTCTGAGAGTAAGGTTATAGTATATTTTCTACGTTTGGGATAGGGATATGCACATAGAGTATGAAGACAGGGAAGCACAAGAAATTGTGCGAATTAGTAAGTGTATGAACTATATTTACCCTGTTGTAAAGCCGACAAGCCCAACCCCTTATCGTCTGTTGACTGCAAGTACGTTTCTGACAGGGTTGTGATGTGGCAACTGCACTGAGAGGGGCACGGAGTGCCATGTCGTGAGTCTATAAATCGAGTACAACAGTAAAGTCATTTCCAACTCGTATGTAGCTTCCGCACCGTCTAGTGCTGCATCTTCGTGACTAGCAGATGGCATCTACACTTTGGGCGACCGCAGGAGAGGACCAAAAGGACAATACGCTTAGACAAATTCAACAGTCGAAAGAGTTTTCAGTTCTGGCACTTGAAGGGTACGCGATACCATGCATGACAACTACACAGTCGATTTTTTATGGACGGAAGGATTGGCAGCCCTTGGGAATGAAGCACTCTTCTCACTACTCCTCTTCTCGCCACTCCTCTTCTCACCACTTACCTCTTCCCACAGCCGCCCTTCTCACCACTAGCAACACACGCTCAGAGGGTCAGGAGGCAAGCAGACAAATTCACGATGAATATCTCTGATAGGAGAGAAACTCGTTCGTGGGCCACTACATGGAGCAGTCCATCAACACATCAAGGGAGACAAACAGGCTTATAGTAGAGCAAAACGCCATGATAAAAAAGTTCTTTGAAAAACTTGAATCAAACCCAAAGGCTGTAAGTTTTGGCTGTGCACGGGATATGCTTCATTACTAATCATATAGTTAGCCCGAATAAAGAGACTTTTTGACCAGAGGACAGGCGAAGATGAAGTTCCCGGTGTGTCTTAAACGCCAAGTGTAACTCAAGGTGACTTCCTTGACATGACCCATACTGACACATTTCTGCTTATAGATAGAGTACAGTTTCCTGAGTTTAATAACAGAAGCTGTCCGTCTCCGCGACCCCAACTCCATCACATTCAACCAAGAGACGACAGAGAGCATACTCGGCCCAGCATTCCTCGCAGCATTGATGGCACAATTAGATCCAAGCCCCGAGTCCTAGTCCATCACAGAGTCCCGACCCAGCCACCGTAATCTGAGCATCAACTAACCAGTCGTAAGTAGTGAGAATCTTACGCAGTGACAGAAACGCGCGGTGAGAACCCGACGCAGTGACAGAAGCGCGTGGTAAGAGCCCAATACAGTGAGAATGCCGCGCGGTGACGACAGTGACGGTGACAGAGATCGCAACCTCCCCCTCTAACCCACTAATATCCGAGACAGCACCTCCTAAAGCCGCGGCCCCAGTGTGCTCAGCTCGCCTATTTGGTGTAACTCGTTGTCGACGCTGTCGCTGTGGTGTCTGGATAGGGCCGCATAGTGGGGTCTTCATCGGTGTCGATATCTGTCAGATGGAAAACTGGTGTCGGTGTCGGTGCTGTTGATCTGCATGCGGGTTGGGCGCTGGTGGGGGGATGGGGGATGGGGGATGGGATGTAGGTGGATGAAATGGTTTGCTCTTTGCAGCGCGAGTATACTGCCGCGATAGTATGTGTGCACGACATATACTGCCTAGCGTATACAGAATATATTGGGTGAGGAAGGGAGGGGGACGCGTTGGTATGGGTATTCTTGCATATCGCACTTTTCCTGCGGTGGCGCACTAGGGGCCCGTTTTTGATGTTCGATGTGTTACTGATGCACTATGTATATATAAATCTCTAGATGAACGGTAGATACGTGAGTTTTGCTCTTTAAAGTAAGTAAGCTGGGTTGATGGAGAAGTCGAAATTGGTATTATTTTCCCGCTATTAGGGTTGGTTAAAGAAGTCTAAGTCTAGTCCAACACTGTCAAACCCGTCTACGTCTAAGAATTCATTGGAAAAATCTAGCAGGTCGCCTCTAAGACTCTCTGACATTTGCATCGTCTCATCAACCGGTGGTATCCAGGCACTAGGCTCCCCATTGTCGAATGTAGCTTGAAGTTGACTCGGAATGTATCTTCGAGAACTAACGTCTCGAGGTGAAGATTGACTATCCACGGCAATTCCACTATCCGCAGTTGAGCTGAGGGGAGTCTCGGAATGTGTGGGCCGTATGCTATCGCCACTCTGTTCCGGAAATGACGCATTTCGACTCCTCTGTGATTCCAAGGAGAGAGTTGACCAACTATATTCCTCAAACACCCTGTTCATCGACCGAGAGAATGCCGTTTGAAGGAAGGCCTGGCGCTGCTCTGCAGTGCTTTCTGACCCTGGCCAATCTAGAGTAGACTCATGTTGTCCCCACATGACGTCTGGTCCATGAGTATCGCAATATTCCCGGAATAGACGCAACTCCATAGACAGGCCGGTATCCATATAAGCCGAACTCGGCCGTGCGCGTGTAAGGAACAGGATTTCCCAAATTGCAAACCACTGATCCTCTTCGCTTATTTTCGGATTGGATTTGCACGATAGCTGCTTTCGCTGTTTGTTTGAAATGCCGTCAAGAGACGTGGGGTCGTTGTTGCGGAGACAGGTCCGGAGGTCGAGGTGTCCTGCCAGAGCTTGTTCAGAACGGAAGTCGCTTTCGAGGCACCACTGGCAGTAAAAATCAGGGATATGGCATCTATTGAGGTGTTGTTTTACGTCACGAATCCGGCTGAGTTGCCTTTTGCAGCAGTTACCGTGTTTGACGGGGTCCTTTTTTAAGTAGGGGCAGGCGAACGATCTCTGGAGCGCCTTATCTGGGCTGTGACGGATTTTCTTGTGCGGAGGTTTGGGGAAGCCGTCTTGGTCGGCATCATCATTATCTTCCGCTGCACGGCGCTTCTTTCGGGATTGTACTGAATTGTTTGAAGTAGTGGAGAAGCTACTTGCAGCTGTCTGTGTTACGGATTGTCCGCTACTCCCGCTTGCGCCGGGAGAAAACTGGCACTGAGTCGTGCTTCGGAACCCCGAAAGAAGTTTATTAACCGCATCGTCGATAAACTTATCTACTGCTGCGTTGCTCTCAGGTATTTCAAATTGTTCCGAGGAGTCGGATATTGAAAGCAAGTCAGAGTCCAACGACTCGTCCTGAGACGGCATTGTAGCGTTAGATGGGGAATCTGCTGCGAGCAGGATTTGATCGTTCGACAGCAAATGGCCATTGGAGTTTTCTATGTAAAGGGATAAACCGTTTTTAGAAACCGGATAATCAACTTGGCTGCTGACTGATGACCTGGAATCCTTCTCGTCGTCTTGAGACCTAGGGGGCACAGAAATAATATCATTCGAATTAATTGCACTGGGGTTATGAGCTGTATTTCGTGAGTTGCCTAAAGGACCTATATCTCTGGAGGTGTGATGTTGAACATATTTGGTTTCAGGCAAACTTGACTTCTCGCACATCCCCTCGGAATCTATATTAACATGCGGTTAGAAAACATACTAATACAGACACAATTAGACCACTCACTTTCTGCGGTCGTCGTTAAGAGATCTGTGCACACACCAAGAATGTGGCCACCGGTCTCGAGACGTCTCAGGTCAATAGAACTGTAAGATGTATTAAGACTGATTTCTATATGATGCTCCTCGCAAGGGCAAATTTCGAACGCAGCGTGGAATGGTCGCCAAAGAAAGACGTCGTCAGTGTCTTTGAACAATTTCAGCGTTAATGTTGGCCCTTTAAGTAGGACCAGTCCATCATCGATAATGGCTTCGTCTGCACGGACAGATGATAAGAGCAGTTCGAAAGATAGTTCAAGCCCTAGATATGCCTTTGGTCGACGGGAGATGGGAAACCCTTGGATGACAACATTTTTGCCAACTAGATCTTGCCACCAGCTTTGCTTCTGTGGCATGGCATCGGTTGGGTTTGCTAGGGGTGTGAAGTCAATGGCAATGCTGCAGTAACCTTTGTACTTCAACTGTTTAAAGCGCAAACGTTCAATATCAACTCTGTAATTTGTGATTGATGGCGCGCAGTAGCCAGCTAGGTTTCGATTGTTGCTATGAACAGCAGCCTGCAGCCAAGCTAGTTGCTCAGCACATTCTGCAATAAACTGTGCCGGTCCGATAGCAGTTATCATTAAGTGACAGCCACGGATTATAGCGTTAAGCTGGGCATTGTCTGGCAAGACAACTATTTAAGTATTAGTATCAACTACCTTAAAAAAAGTATAAAACTTGGTATTTTACCAGAGTAGGAATTATCGTGACGAGAAATAGCCTTTTGGAGTATATTGAGAAGTTCCAGGCCGTAGGTAGGCCACGTCTGGCGCAGATACTGCTCGACAGTAAGTGCTTGGGACTCCTCTTGACAGCCAGTCACTGTAATTAATTCAGAAAGCAATATTTCTGATGTTCTTAGTTTCGCAAACAACCCATTTTCTCTGTCCGTAGTATCGTCCCATTGAAGGTCAAATGTAACTTCACAAGCACTAAGAGGGCGTCGTTTGCTAATGGTCCCAGTTGGAAGCCTATCCAAAATCCTTTGGCGTATGTTCTCAACCATGATACGTGGTTGCCTCGAGCCCCATTGAAGAGAGAACTCCTTTCTTAGGCTCGAAAGGAGCCACTCATACGATGGACTTTTGAGAACGATCCCGTGGTACATGGATAAGCCGACCTCGTTAGTAATTTCGTCGTCGTCGTCCCCTACTCCCTCAAAGAGCTCAACGTTTGCAGTGGCAGTGTCGATTTCGCTGGATTTATCCCACATGCTCATCTTGTCAAGTAGAGACATGCCTTCAGGACCACTTCGGCAGCTGTTAGGCTGTTCATCATCTTCACCGCAGAACATGACTTTGAGATTCGAAACGATGCCTCTAATAGAGCCTAATTAGTCTAAATTTCATCTAGGGGGTGTCCGTTAAAATGACTTACTTATGCTGTTTGTGAATGAAGTACATTATATCTTGATTTACTTGGGCAGAAGAATCATGGCCAATCTTAACGGCAAAAGCTTTGATGAGTGAGGGGAGAGCTTTTTCCAATGTGTTCCAATTTGTAGAGTCGAAGTGATTTTGAAGTCTGCTAAATATACCACCGCATAGCTCAGTAATATACTGCTGAGATTGGGGTAGATCAATTGAAGTAGCGGCCGAATATATAGTTTTAGCATCCTCTGTGTCTTCGTCGCCCATTTTGACGTTCGATTCATCATCAACGGCGGGGCATTGTTGTCTATCGGGTAAGGGTGGATCGTTCCTAGATATATTCGTCTTGAGTACAGATGCGTATCCAGAATCTGTAAAGGGTCCTTCAATAACTGCCTCGTTCATTGCAGTAATATGCTCCTTCCAACTTAGCTTGGCACGCTCCCTTAATTCGGATTCCAGGGGACTGCGTTCTAGCTCCCAGTCTTTCGGAAGTCTAGGTGTGGGGAAGTGGTCTCCCAAGTCAGTCTTCCCCGGCTTATTCCAATTTAGAACAGGATCTTCTAATTCCGGCTCTTCGAGCCCTTGGAGCCCAAATACAGCTTCCTCTATAGGGATCAGTTTAGTTGGAAGAGTCTCACTATCATCATATCTTAGCGGGGCCAGTTCTATCCTGCGGAATGCGGCGGCATCTCTGGCATTCACCCTATCTGGTCTCTTTTCGCCTACCAAGTAAACCTCTTCGGGATTCTGCTTCCCTAAATTTGTCTCCCAATAATCATCCCGTACCCATGCTTGCAGGGAATCTAGCGGGGTTCTGGTTTGCCCCGTCTCCTGGACAAGATTCTCATTTTGATATTGAGGGGGGAATGCATTATGATTTAGTACCCGCCGTTGTTGCATTGGAACTGTAGATTGGGGCGTGTTGGTTTGCATGCACTGGCTTAGTTGCAGGTTGTTAAATTGGCGTTGCTTTTCCTGTCGTAGGCGCACCACAACCTGGTTGCGATAGTACAATGCCAAAGGGTCTATTCCCTGAGCCTGATAGCGGAGCAACGTCGCCTGGTCCATTCTTTCCTGCATGTTCATCCGAATCTTATTTTTGACCTCTTCCGAAGCAGCAGCCATATACCTATTTGTCATCTCGAGCATCATAGCTTGCTCTGCTGACGTAAACTGAGTTTGTGCGCCTTGCGGACGATTATTCATAGCAGGCTGAGGTTGCTGCTGCGGCTGCTGGGACTGTTGCTGTTGCATGGGCATCTGGAATTGTGGTTGCGCCTGAGACATGTTTTGAGGAGGCAGAGGAGCAGCAGACTCTCTCAAGTTTCGCATTTCATCGGCCATTCGAGCCCTCTCCTCCAAATCGGATTTACCGGAATCGACCTGGCGTTGATAATAGTTCTTGACCTGTTGTTAGATGTTAGCAATACGCCAAGTTTGTGTTAGAACCATACAGTGTTATAAGAAGCGAAAGACAGAGAACATACCATTATATGAGTCTTAGTCTCCATCGCCTTTGCAATCCCGTGGTAATCAGTCCCATAATGTTCAACAAGTATAGGAAAAACATTCTGATCTTGAACACTCCAATAGCTTGATGTCCCCGTCTTTCGCTGATCCTGCTGATTCGAATCGTATTCCGATGCTAGAGGCATTAATCCAATGCGGTCTTGGCTAGCATAAGTAGTCGGCACCCTTTCCCCCCTCGATTCTCTCTTTCTCTGCCTCGACTTACGCGCTGCAAGAGTTCTGCGAGCGCGCTTGATGGCGATAGTGTCGTTGGGGTCCTCGATCACGATGGGTGGGAGCGGCTGGTTGCGCTTGCGGGCGCTGACGCCAGCGGCTGCCGAGGCGGCCTTGGAGTGTAGAGAGCCGTCGGAGCGACGGCGGCGTTCGCGAAGAGCGTTGCCGACCTCAAGCTCCTCGTCGGCAGGCACTGTTGGCTTGTCCGCGACCTGTTCATTCGAATCGTATTCCGATGCTAGAGGCATTGATCCAATGCGCTCTTGGCTAGCGTAATTCTGAGGAGCCACATCAAGCTTAGAAGTAATCGGCATAGGTGGGTTATCGACGACGACGAATTCTTGTTTTCCCTGGTCTATATATGGACCGCCACCCATCTGCTGCTGTATCTGTCTATGTGCAGCTCGCTCTAGGCGCTCGCGGTACAAGCTAATGACATCCTCATGGAATCGGGGGCCGCGCTTGAGATAGATAGTTATAGAGGTAGTCTCCTTCATTTCCGTCTTGAGGTTCCTAAACTCCTTGCAGTGAAGCTGGGCGAGACCCCACGCGAAACCGCCCTCACGTTCGCTCTTGAATTTATTGTTAATGATGTTCTCAACATGCTTTCTCTGATTTGAATACAGACTGGCATGCTTGCTGGCGGTAGAGGGACGGCTAGTATCGAGCTTGCGAATCGCCTCGATGATTTCGTCCTGTGAGTACAACTCCTGTCTGATTTGGACTTTAGCCCAGCTATTTCGCTTTGAGCTGCCCCGGCCTATCTGGCCTATCCTACCATCTATATCTTTATTCCTGTTTTTGGAGTCTTCGAGATATTTGCCCTCATCCTCTGGGCTCGGGGAGATGGTGTACACCTCATACGATGTAAGGTGCTTCAGGTAGAAGGCAATGGAAGCCACTGGCTTCCATTGGGGTATGTCGTGGAGCAGTGTGGGATCAGTCTGCAACTCTTCCGCAGCATCAGCAAGTAAGTCGGCCATAGTATTCTTCAATGTTAGAGACAGGCAAAGCCCTCCAGTCCTGCCAGTGCTTAACTTGAGCTATATAAGGCCTCTAAGAGCTTGCTCGGCGGCATGTAGTGAGAGTACCACGAATCAGCCGCTCGTTAGAAATAGTTCCAGCCGTCATCGCATAAACCCTTAACCTTCGCTCACAAAGAAGATAGTTGAAGTTTGGACTTCCAAGTTCAACATATAAGCAAAGGCTGTGCAATCACCGAGTGTGTTGAGGAGGAGGCAGAGCACAACCGTGCTCTGAGATCTTACTGGCTGGGATATTCCCTGTCCAGCGCTCGAAACCAGCCAATAGGATTTAAAAGCACAAATGTGATAATGGTTTATCTGGACGGTCTTGCGGTAAGAAAATCTTCACCATGTTAACGACCGGTTTTGTGCCTTTTGAAGAATGTGGTTTCAAATAACTTCGCTCTTGATGAATTGTGCTTAAAGTAGACAGTAGAAAATTATTATAAAAACCCAGCTGTAATTCGTAAGTGATATGAAAATAACCAGCAGTTGCGATCTTGATAAATCAACAGGCTGAGCAAAGTAAAAAATACACCGAGCGAAAATAACGACGAATAAACGATTTGAGACTCAATCCTCAGCCATGTCAACTAGACCAGACCCATCAGCAACCACCACCAACAATGGCGGTGGCAAGTAAGAAAACCCCCCCAAATTATCCTTCTCACGGTGAATTAACCCAACTCAGCTCCTCAAAAAAACCCACCACCGTGATGCTCGACAAATACCTCGCTACCCCTCTAACCATCATTGAGGAGCTCGCATTCTCAGGACCGCCAAGGGCGGCTAAGAAAGTAGTTGCGGACAGGAGAAAGAAAGCAGCCGACTACATTTCGAATTGGGAGGCTTCGTGGGAAAAGATGGGTTGATGGGGATGGTTGGGGTAGGGTGTTGGATGTGGGGGGAGGTGGTTATTCAGGTTCTATTTAGGGGTTGGAGTTAGTTGGTGACGTTGATTTTATTTGAAGGGGGTGGTGCACGTGATATCGCATTTAGAGAAAAGGGGTGATAAAGATAGGGATGAGGATGGGAATCAGATCCGCCTCCCTTCATCCCCCATCCATACATTCCACCACATAGATAAACATCATGCTTATCACACACATCACACAATAAAAAACAGACATCTGAAGGTCGTATATTCTCATTTCAATATACATACAATAAAAAGCGCTATCCGTCCATCCATCTAAACACCCCCCTTTCCCCCCCTTGCTATGCCCCACCCTATCCTATTTTGAGTTCCTCCTACTCCCACTTCCCCCTCCATAACCTGACAAAAGTAAATCCCGACAATAGGTCCAGACGCGTGTTTCGTTTATCCATCCTCCAATCCTCCTCCTCATCGTTGTTGTTGTTGTTGTTGCGTCCGAAAGCAGAAAGGTGAGAACAGAACAAGAAATAAACACCACATCCACCCATCGTAGTCATCGTAAATTCGTCTGGTCCGTCATTGTCGCGAGAGAAGTGCGAGAAGTGAAAGCGCGAGAAGTGAAGTGAAGTAAAGTGAAGTAAAGAAGTGAAGTCAAAGGTGTGTGTGTCAGGGCGCGAGGCCGACAGTAATATGTACAGTAGAAGTAGAATCGAAAAAAGTGTGTATAAAAGCGTGAATGTGCGTGAAATCCGCGAGATGAGTCTTGATGCGTCGTGAAGAGGTGTCGAGTCGAAGTGAAAGGAGTGATCGGAGTGCCCAGGTATATTTCTTGCCAATCCGAGCATCCCAGCAACAACAACTCAGCGCGACGAATGCAAACGCCCATCTAAGAGACAAAGCTCATAAACACGTTCCCGAGCGCCGACACAGCGTTATTCTGCGTCAACACCCCATCGGCGTAAAAGTACGCATACCTCTCCACGTAGTCCTGGCCATCCAACCACGGAATGACCTGGCGCAGAAACTCCTCCTGCTCCTCGGTGCTTCCCGACGCGCCAAACTCGGTGATCCACAGCTTGCGTCCCCCAGCCACATCGTTCATATCGCTGATGTGCTGCTTGAAGCCCACAACGTTGGAGGCAGCATCGTACCAGTGCAGGGGGATGAAATCGACCGTGCAGCCATCGCAGGCAGCCATGAAGGATTGATAGTACGCGATACCCATTGGGGCGGGTCCGTTCGTAACAGCGGGAGATCCGAGCTTCGCCTTCCCAGCGAATGGTTGCATGAAGGTCTTGTAACCCGCCGCGGCAGCTCCAGGGTCGAGGTTAGATTGAGCGGGCAGATCGGGCTCGTTGAAGGCGAGGAGGTGCTTGCTTCCCTTCGCGATGGCGGCGGTGGCAGCCTCGTTCCAGTTGTCGGAGTGAACGGCCTGGGTCCCCCAGAGCATGGGCACGTATTCGAAAGACGACGGGATGGAGGGCGTGGTAGAGCCCCAGTTGTAGGCCCAGGACACCTTGGAGTCGGCGCCGGTGAAGCTGTTGGTGAGGTCGGCGTTGTTGTAGGCGAGGCCGCGCTTGGGGCCGCTGGTTGAGGGAGTGACGACGACGGGGGTGGGGGTTGCAATGATGGGTGCAACGATCGAGGAGACAGCGCTCACGACGCCGGCAATGATGCCATCAGGGTTCTTGGCTGCGGCGGCTGCGGCGTTGGCAGCGTTGGAAGCAACACTGGCTGCGGCGGCTGCGGCAGCGCTGGCGGAAGCTTCGGCAGCAGCAACACTAGCAGCAGCGTTGGCAGAAGCTTCGGCGGCAGCACTGGCAGCAGAACTGGCAGCAGCGTTGGCAGAAGAACTAGCAGCAGCTTTGGAAGCAACTTCGGCAGCGGCAGCGGCATCAGCAGCGGCAGTGTCAGCTACTGCAACGGCGGGGGCAGCTGGAGCAGCCGGAGCGACTGTGGCGACGGGCGCAGGAGTAGTAACAGGGGCTGGGGCCTGGGCAGCAGCAGCCTTGGCTTTAGCAGCGGCATCGACGTTGGCCGCATCGGCAGCAGCTTGGGTGTTAATTGCGTTGGCGGAGGTGGTCGATGGGGCGGAAGTGGTGTGAGTAGTGATGTAGCTGGTGCCATCCCACCAGACAGTCACCCAGTCGGTGACGGTCTCGACCACAGTGACCTTTCTCTCGGCGAGGACAGCGTCACGCTTTGCGGCGTGGAGGTGTCGGTGCCCATTGTGAGGGATGGCGAGGACGCCGCTGCTGGACAGCAACGAGGCGGCGAGGGCGATTGTCGGAAGAGAGAAGAACATGGCGATTGAGTTAGGGATGCTCTTCTTTGTCGTTGTTGTTTATTTTAGAAGATGGGATCTTCGCCGGAAGAAGAATCTTTGCAGGTGTGTGCGTAGATGATAATTGTCTCGACGCGTCGTGGGAGGTGGAGTGTAGATCGATCTTGTTTTGTGAAATTTTGTCTTAAAAGTGATGATGATACCGTCAAGGTAAGGCACTGACGCAGCAGTGGGGTGGAATTGAGTGAAATAAAGGAGTGTGATATAAGAATCAAGAACCCAAGAGTCAAGAGTTCAACCGTTTAATCAGATCACGGATCTTGATTCCAGCAGTGAAAGGGCGACAGAACGAAAAGGAGTGTGGTGATGTGAGAAGAAGAGGAAGAAGAAGAACAAACGGAGAGGAAGAGGTAAATGGGGATGTATGTGTTTTTCCCTGGTACTCTAGCGAACATCTAACATCGAATAAGAGGGAGGAGGGGGAGGGGAGAGGGGGAGAGTTTCGAGTGGCATATATACATCTGACGCCCAACCATAACACAATCACACCAAGTAGAATGAGGTAGAGGACAAGAGAGGTTAGAGAAAGAGGACAAAGGTTACAGTATGATACAGTGTGGTATAGTATGTAGTACAAGTCTGGCTTCAGAGGAGGGTACAAATATGGTACACGGCAGAGATCAAGCGGCAGATGGGACGAGGACAAAGAATGAGTAGAGTAGAGGATTAGTAGTAGATAGCGCCGAGATGTGACACGCTTGCAGGGGAGTGAAAAGGCTTCTTTTCGGCTTTTCAGGGCATATTGGACAAAAGTAGAGCAACTTAGCGTCAGGCACAGCGCATCAGAGGAGTCTAGACGTAGTGGACTATGCAATAACTATGCACTTACTCTGCAGTAAAAGCGTGGACTGTTGGCACTGGCCACCATCGAGGGGGCCTCATCCTGGCTTCAACCTCAAACACGGAATCCCAGCCAACGGGACAACCAACCCAGGCACCCAGCCAATCCTCAACGAGTACTCTGCACAGTCTGTCTCCTGCAGGTCCCACCATGTCGTCGCCCACTTGTTGGTCTCTCCTCCTTGGCTGCCAGAGAAGAGCGACAGCGACAGCGGATATGCCGGAGGTGCGGGTACCTGACACGTCGTGCAGTCTTGTGTAAGGTACAGGTCAGAAAAGTGGCAGGTACGGTACAAACAGGAGACTGCAACCAGACAGAACAGATTACACCATACTCTACCACCAGCCAGTACCGAGCGACGATCGATGGTCGACAGCGCTGATCTGATGCCGACGACCGAAGAAGATGTGACAAGGAAGACCGTCTTCCTCTTTGTCTCCACACCACTACTGCAGCAGAGAATGGCACACACTGCAAACAGCGAGTCTCGATTCGCGCGCGGGCCCTCTCTTACGTGTACGGTGTATAGTACAGGTCGGTGCACAGGACAAAGAACAAGGTCAAAGACAAGGCAAAGAACAAGGGCGTCTATGATCCCCAGTTGGTGGGATTCATGGGATTCGTGGGAATTGGACGGAGGAACGAGGGACGAGGGGGCCAGGATGAAAAGGATGTTGTTTCTTATGTCCCCGGCCCGCGTTTCGAAACATGCGCCAACGAGGTCCACTAATGACGGGTACAGTATAGTATAGTACCAACAACGGATGCCGTACCGGCGCGTAAGCCAATGGGTGGGTGGATGACGACTGCCGTTGGTGTGTTACTGTCGATGCGCTGTGTCTCTCTCTCTCTACAGCGAATCCCCTGGACCACGCTGCAGAACACAGCATCGCACAATCCCATACGCGCCCACTTGACGTCAGCACTTCCTCCACAGCGCCGTCACAGTCAGCAAGCGGTAAGCGGGTACCTTCCGGAACGACGCGCTGGTGGGACGGGCCACGTCGTCAGACACGGGCTAGACACCCAAGAGACCAGACCAGACATCTCCACTAGAACGGACGATACGACGATCAGGAAACGGGTCTTAAGAGACAATACTCGGAGATTTTAAAGGCGCAGAGACAGATACAAGGACTGCACAGCCAATGCGAGCTCGAGGTTCGTCTGTTGTTCTGCGGGAATCTGACTCGGATGAGACCGGTGAGACTCAGATTAGATGAGGTCGTGGCGGGTGAGACCGTGTAGGGGGGTATGAGTACGCGCTTTGCTGAATATATCACTGTCCAGCGAATCCCCATGGCCGGTACTTGGTGAGATAAAACTACAGCAAAACTGCATGCAGAATTGCAGATTGTGTGTCACGTGATGGGGTGTCATTTACCTGCCGTCCAGGCAAATTTCCGTGGAAGTGAGTCTATGGGGGTTGACTGGGTGTGAGTGACATGGTTGAGATTATATGATATTGCTAAGATTGTATGACATGGAAGAGATTAGTAGTAGACCTGGTCGACTATTTGACACGTCAAATGTTATTAAACATGGCCAAGATTTATCAGACATAGTCGAAATTACTAGATATTATATATGGTCAAGATAATTAGACATGATGATCATTTGGTCAAGGCTATTAAACATGGCCAAGATTATTACTATTGGACATGGTCGAGAACGAGATTATAAGGAGCACCGCAAATGACAAAACGAAATTGTTGAGAGGGGAACATAGATCACATGAGAACTTGGAAGTACTATGTTGACAATATTAAAATGTTGAGTTGAATTGCAGTCTGCTGGGTATACGCGTCTCGCTCCCCCCGCCCTCGCCATGGCTGATTACTATGTACTGTAAGATTACCACTGCCCGTCCACCGACCGTCTCTCATCTCCATCGTGCCTTCCCTCTCTCATACCTTCCTTCATATCATCTCTCGTTCCTTCCCTCATACCTTCCCAACTACACCCACCACCTCGTACCTTCCCAATTCCCCCACCTCTATCACCATTGCACATTACTCCTCATACCCCCCACCCCCCTCTCCCTCCACTCGCAACCCCAACCCTCCAAACCCAAAACCCAATCCCATCCCCATCAACTCCCCTCCATTATCATTACCCTCAGCGCCCATCCGCATAGCCCACCGCCAGCGCGTGACGAGGTTGCTCATCTCTGCGCCCTCGGCTTCGGTGGAGGCGGTTAGGAGGAGCTGGGTGAGGAAGGCGGAGGCGATGGCGAAGTTGGCGCGGGACCCTGGGGTGGTGGTTAGCTTGTGGGTGGTTGAGGGAGGGAGAAAGGGGGGGGGG
>JPKC01001831.1:0-24192 GCA_000750925.1 Pseudogymnoascus sp. VKM F-4518 (FW-2643) | reverse complement strand
AAAGCAGGGGCTTCTACGTACAATAATATTACACCGTTTCAAGCATAATGTCAATAAACTTCGGATGACACCAAGCTGAGGTGAGACATTTATAAGACAGTCACCGGTTGTATACTAGCTTCGTCCCCTTGCTCCTGACCCTAACCCCACCCTACTGCACACCAGATCTGCGACAAAGCGGGCTTTATTGGTTTTGGCAAAGCGGCAGGCGGCTTGAGTGGTAGTATATCTAACTTTATTTCCCCAACATCGCCGTTGGCGCCTAAAACAGAAAAGCTGCCGTCTGCAAGGAGGGATCTGCTACCCTTTCAACGACGGCCCGATCCAGGAGATTTTCCGGCGCTGCTAAAGATCTGGAGATCATTGCTTCATTTACGTAACTTTGGTTCATACCGCCGTATTTAAGGCAGCATTCACGAGATTGACAATATGAATATCTTAGACATTGCCTCCTTTGCTCTGTTCAGCAGCTCTATTGCTCTCCTAGCTTGTCTCGATGAACGTTACTTAGGTAAGTGACCCAAAGTCCTTGCACCTCTGGCGCTAGTCGGTGTGCACCGGTATGCCTGGTCTCAAGCCTCCGGTTGCTGTTCGTTCTAAGATCCTCGATAACTCTCGAGGTCGGTTATTGGCTAAGATTAGGCCCGTCAATCGGGAATCTATAAAGAGCGCGGCAGCACCCTCCCAATTACTAGGGAACAACCATCGCTGCTATATTTCCATCTAATAGCAAGAATTGCTTAGCAGATCCCAACAAACCGCAAGCATGAGAGCCTCATTTTTCTGTTTATTTCTTGTTTTTGGCATCGCCCTCGCTGTCCCAACTATGCTCGACGTAGATGAAGATGACATACAACCCTGTGATGAAATGAGCGAGTATTCGGATCAGCACTGTTGCCCTCCTTCTGGTCCTTGCTATTTTGGTATGCTCTTTCCAATGTGGCCTCAGAATGTTTTAAACGGCTTAAACTTACGTGAAAATAAGTGGAAAATCTGCAAATGCCCGTCTCCCTTAAGGACCTCAGGGAGATCTGCGGCGGCGTACAACAAGTGCCGGCATGCTGTACTAATTTCTGGCGTGTGAGTGCGCCTGATCTAGTCTCTTCTGTGTTGTTACTAACAAATTATTCATAGGTCGACAAAGTGATGACCTGCAA
This sequence comes from Pseudogymnoascus sp. VKM F-4518 (FW-2643), assembly GCA_000750925.1. Taxonomy (NCBI): domain Eukaryota; kingdom Fungi; phylum Ascomycota; class Leotiomycetes; order Thelebolales; family Thelebolaceae; genus Pseudogymnoascus; species Pseudogymnoascus sp. VKM F-4518 (FW-2643). The sequence continues at coordinate 23,035 of JPKC01001831.1, read as the reverse complement.
ACTAATTAAATAGTAGGTAATAGCTGTGGTTTATACTCTGCTTATTGTAATGGGCCGCCTCATTGGGAGCCTGCGAGTCAGAAGGGGGAAACTTGATTTATTCCATAGTAAAAAATAACTTCATACTATAGCATAAAATTATATGTTTTTGCTATCCTAGCTCTCGTCGTGTCAGTCATACTAGCACCCCTAGATGGGTGACTGTTCCGTTCCCAGTATATTGTTGTTCGAGAGTGTGTAGATGAGGTGACATATGAGACAGAAATAACTCTGCCTTTAGACATAAAAGTGGTCCGGATCAGTTCTCTTACAAACATTCCCAGCGTGAACATCTCAGACATTTCCCTCTTCGCTCTTTTCAGCTGCTTTATTGCTCACTTGGCTTGTCCTAATGGCCAGTCTCCTCAAAGTGACCCGTGAGACCTTGCTCCCAAGGCGCCAGTCACAGTGAAAAAGGCGCGCTGCCACCAGCACTAATGGCCGTTACAGTGAGACTCGGTCTCAAGCGTTAGATTACCGGCCTGACTGAGGTTTTGGCTGAGGTTAGACCGGCTGCCGTGTTTATATAAAGGGCGCAGGAATCCCCCCTCTCGATAAACCATCACTGTCAGTATATCTCCCACAACCAGCATTTATTTCCGTTCCAACACAACCAACACCAACCCGCAACCATGAGAACCACATTCGCCACCCTCTTCGCCATCGTCGCCCTCGCTGCCCCAACGTTCGGCCAGATCCAAGAAGTTTGTCGCTACACTGACTATCCGATAACGCAGTGCTGTCCCACTACAGGCCCTTGTACCTATAGTATGCATATTCCTAGAATGCCTCTTCAAACAGAACTAAACTTACATGCATACCAGCCCTGATGCCACACATCGTCTTCGATGCTTCCGGGCTAAAGGAATACTGTGGCAAAATGAAGCAGGTGGCGTCGTGCTGTCTTTACCCAAAATATGTAAGAACACATGATTTGGCCCCTTGTATGTGTTGCTACTGACAATTATTAATAGGGCTCGCCGGAAGACGCTCCCCAGACCTGCAAAACGCTCGAATAATAGGCTTAGTCTATGCCCTGCTTCTTGTCACAGGTCTTCGCATCAAGAACTTTTAGGAGGGAAGATAGAGCTTGGATGTTCGATGAAAGCTAGATGACCGGGAGACGGGGATGGGACTTAAGACAATAGGAGAAGTGTGTGAAAGAAGCAAATAGTGAAATCTAACTCTTCTTTCCGAGATAAAAGTAGTCTGGGTATTTTATGTCAACTCATGCTCGTGAGATAACTTGAGAAATGCCGCTCGGAACGTCGTCGGGGTTAACTAGAAACTAGGCTGAAAGAACCTCGTCACAGCTGGCACAAGATAAAAAGGGAGTTTCAGACACGGCAGAGTAACGACCAAGCACAGTGCCTAGAATCCATCAAAAAACCGACGCAGGGGGGGGGAGACGCATCTCCCAAATTCATCATGTCGTAGCTATGCATATATATAAACCCAAAAATCAGATATCCCACCACCTATCATCTCTACCCATGCGCGCGCCAGCCACTAAATTGCAGCGACGGTAACCACCCCCAAAAACCCCTCCTATTAAGTTGGGTTGGCTAAAATCTTTCAAAATGCCTGCTCCAAAACATATTTTTGTCTGGGATAATGCCGCTTCCCCACAAGGGCCACTCATATACGCATCAGCCGAACCCATGGCCCAGCGAGCCTAGCATAATAACACGCTTCGAACGAAATAAACCAAAAAAAACGGGTAAATCCAGGCCAAGCCCACCCGCCGTCTAAGATAGCACCTACGCCTTCTCCGCCATCAACGTAGCAATCTCCACCACACCCGTAACCCTCCCCTCCACCGCCGTCGCAATCACCGCATCATCATCATACGTCGCCTCCCCCCTCGCCGACTCCCTCTTCGCCTTCTCCAAAAACGCAATCGCCTCCCTCACCGAGATATCCTCGCGCACCACAATCCACTCCGGCGTCGTCACCACCAGCCCCCTCACCTTCGTCGCCAGCTTATCCATATCCTCCGGCTCGAGGCGGCGGATCTGCCGCGGCGGCACAACGCTATTCTCGCAGTACCGCACCCACCCCGACGGAGACTGGTAGCCCGCGATGAGGACGTGCGTCGCGAGCGCGGTGCCCCAGCCGCCGCCGACGAAGGGGATATCAGCGAGTGGGATGGCGAGGTCGGCGAGTTTTGTTTTCGCGGCGGGAGGAGGGGAGGCGGTGGCGCCGAGGGCGCCGCCGGGGTGGTTGGTGGCGAAGATGGAGGGGGCGGAGGTGGAGTGCAGCTCGTGGGAGATGGCGAGGGTGAGGGCGTCGCCGAGGGCGAGGGCGATGGTTGTGGATGTTGTGGGGGCGGAGATGCCGAAGGTGCTGGTTTCGGATTCGGGGATGGGGGCGGGGAGGAGGATGGCGGAGGGGCGCTGGTCGATTAGGGGGCAGGTGGAGGGGTGGGTGTGGGCGGTGAGGACGATGAGGGCGTTTTGGGGGTTGAGGTGGGGGACGAGGGAGAGGAGCTCGGGGGTTCGGCCGGAGAAGGTGATGAAGAGGATGATGTCGTTGGTGTCTATTTGGCCGAGGTCGCCGTGGAGCGCTTCGGTGGGGTGGAGGAATGTGGCGCGTATGGAGAGACTGTTCATCGTTGCCACGAGCTTGTTGGCGATGTGTCCGCTCTTGCCCACTCCCACGATCACCAGCTTCCCTCTCTTCTCCATGGCTCTCCGTATCAGCTCCACCGTCTCATTGAAACCCTGCCTTGCTATTGAGTCTGTTTGGTATAGGCGCGCGAGATATGACAGGGCCTTTGCTTCGGTCTTGAGAACGTGCACCGCGGTGGCGAGGCGTGCTTCGAGCACTGGTGACCTACCAGCTACTTCTGCTGGGGCGATGGTCATGAGCTTATCTGGTACAGGAGAGATTGCCCTTGTCTCGCAGGGCGTGGGAGGTGAGGGAGGCGCCGGCCGTGTCCGGCCATTGAGGACATAGACCTCGCTATTACTGATCGGGTGGCGTTCTACGCCCATTTCGACAGAAGTATGTATATAGTTTGAAGGAGATGCGAATGTCAACTCCGAGATCGAAGGCGGCTTCCTGCCTATCTTCGTTATGGCTATGTCGTGGAATATAAAAGGTTGCGCGGAAACCCTCGGGGAATTCGGAACGGGTATATCAAGAGGAATCCGCGACGTAATTTCGGGGTCAAATAGATGTCAATCGGTGAGGCTATAGAGGCATATTGGTCAGCGACATGTATTATTTATTTTGGGGCTCTCGCTCGCGATTGCACAAATGCTGTGGACTCACACTCTCGAAGTCGTCGGCGGCGGGCGGAGCGAAGCCGGAAATAAGGATCCCGCCGAGACTATCAGCTCAAAGAAAATTCGGGTGCAACAGGCCAGCTGGAGGTCATCCTGAGAGGTTCTCCAATGCAGCAGGGATATATCTGGACGTATATGGGATAATGCGTAGATATCCAAGATTGAGTTTAGAGATTGACAGTGGCTGGCGAGGCAGTTAGAGGCAACAGGAAGCGAGTGGAGTTTTGAGGGTGTCAAAGAGCCATGCCACGTTAATTAAGTATGAGGGGCGGAGAAGCAGAACAAGGGTCTAGGAGTACAGTTCTTCCCGTACTTTCAAATCGGCGCCAACTAGTCACATTCTAGTAGGCGGGGGGGAGGGTTAGTAAGAGGAGAGCTAACGGGGTTGGCGACCCAAAGTAAGAAGGTTGGAAAAGGGCGTCGGAGGCGTTGGAGGCGTTCCAGACAATTTGCAGTTACTCTCTAACACTACGATCGGCTATCTGCGCATCCGTGGGGTACACACACGTCCAACACACCAACCACCACCACCCGGGGGCTCGGCGTCTATGTTCTCCGTGCAATATATAATTAGATAAATAGGATAACAAATTCCAGTTAGTAGTTGGCAAAAGAAATAAGCAAGTTGGCAGGTAAATCCTATCATTCTACTATTATAGAAAGTATAGAATAGCTAATTGGAGTAAATTTCCAGGGATTCCATGTGATAAGTTAAAGTTCTGATGAGGTGATTGACTAGCGCTGAAGCGATGGATGGAGGGGCAAAATACGTACCACGATAAACACCGAGTTCCGCGATAGGATAGAGAGGAATCTTCAGTGCAAGGTACTGTAGAAGTAGTACTGTAACTCTCCATATGCCGTAGTAGCATGCCGTATCACCGTAGAGGAACAGTTTTCTGTCCATTTACAATATTGCCCGCTGTCCGTAGTATATAGTAATAGTGATACAGCAGTAAATAGAAAAATATATACAGTATGACCAAACTTATTTGTGTTCTACAGCATCTCTAACTCTACCCTACTGTACCTACCACCATGTCATCCATGCGCCCCTCGAAATTCTCACCTCAGGGCTCGGATGTGGCGGAGATGACTCAGCTATTACTCCAAACTCAACCCCGCGATATCCCGCTCCCCCTTCGCCCCCCTCAGCTCTGACTCTAACTGCCAACTGCCTCTAACGCCCTTGGACATGGCTCCCATTCCGCCGCGTCGCTTACATACTATATTTGGTAGTAGGAGATGTGATCATTAGGACCGAAGATTTCATCATCGATTCCCCTCTAAACTAACCCCAAGTAACACCGAAAGTGCGAAGTCAGGTGACTAGGACGGTCACTTCAGACTCCGCGATTTCTGCAAGGTCCCAGTGCAACCTGTTCAAATCTACTCTAACTTCTTTCAGCAAGTGTCAGTAACGTGGCACAAATCAAAATGGTGTCACGTGCTCACAGGCTGAGCTGTTGGCTCAAGCTCTCACCAAGCTACTGCCAAGCTCTCGCCAACCACGTTAATTTGTGCACAACACGAAGCTATGTAATAGAGAGCTGTCAAGTAGCAGTTATAGGTCCAAGTTACGATGGCTTAGACTCTAAATTCGGCCTGTAGCGGGGAATGGAGGAGGGCAGTACAGTATGTGGCTTAATCGTCCTCAGCTCGTTGGTGAGTCAGTTAGAGATGTACACGATCCTCTTCCCCATCCGTGGCGCAGTCATCGCTTCAGCTTCGGCGTGCCGCCTTGGGGGTTGCCTACTGAAGGCAACAACAACGGGAAGTATGTTCTTACTCATTCTGAAATATCATCGTTGTTTGTGTATATATCTCTCCTTTCATCTTGCCTTAATGTCAAACAAAACTTTCAATCTTTGTATTAAAATCTAAAATATTAATACGAATTGTCCGTCTACTTTTTGATATATCCGTTGCCAACTTCTCTCACATTTGATACTTACAACCATCCGTTTCCAACTACTCACATTTCATACTCGCAACTATGGTAAATAATGAGTCGGAAATACACAGACAAATGACTAACATTCTGCATAGAGAGGCCTTTTCCACAGAGCCGATAAGGCCGATCCTGACGCCGATGAGAAGACCTTGTGCGAAGATGACGAACAAACCACACTTCCAATTAGGAAGCGCGAAAAGTCGGATCCCCTTGAAGATGAAACAGAGGATAGCGTTTCTCTGACCCTACATCCGCTTCCAGAGATGGAGGGAGTGATCGTTTCTATCCATCCTCCGAAAGGGAAAAGCCGCACGCAGTGTGACATTGTCCTGGTCATTGACGTCTCCGGCTCCATGGCTACGAAGGCACCATCACCACAAACAGCTGAGGGGGAGACCGAGGTCAACGGCCTTACGGTTCTGGACTTGACCAAGCACGCCGCGAGGGCTATTGTCGAGACCCTAGATGACAACGACCGTCTCGGGATAGTCACGTTCTCAGACGAAGTCAAGATTATCCAGCGCCTGAAGCCGATGAGCAAATCGAACAAGACCGCAGCCTGGAACAACATTAAAAATATTAACGCCGACGGCTTGACGAATCTCTGGCAGGGGATTCTTCAGGGGAGAAGTCTGTTTGATGATGAGCAGCGGCCAGGGAGTGTGCCTGCGCTTATGCTGCTGACGGATGGTGCGCCGAACGTCGGGTAAGATTCTAGATTAACATACGCATTGAACCCAGCTAATTCAATCAGCTGCCCACCGCAGGGCTATGTTCCACAGCTTCGTATGTACAACCTCCCAGCGCCGATCCATACGTTTGGTTTCGGCAGCCAGATTGGCTCCTCCCTTCTCCAATCCATTGCAGAAGTTGGGAGCGGCAACTTTGCATACATTTCCGATCCGAGCATGCTTGTAAGCCTCGCAACCTCCTTTTTTATGACATCTCTGACAGGATGTAGGCTACCGTGTTTATTCATGCGATTGCCAATCTCCAATCGACATTTGCAATGTCGGCAACCTTGACAATTGAGGCTTCTCAAGGCCTTAAACTAGCCGAGGCCATGGGTGACTACATCAGAAAAGAAAACCCGAAGGGAAAAGACCAGTCACCAGAGGGCAAGCTAGTCATACCCCTCGGCGGCTTACAGTATGGGCAATCCCGCGACATCTTCCTCAAGTACGAACCATTTGAGCAGAAAGACGAGATACCCCGTATCGAAGCCGAGCTCCAATGCAGACCCCTAAACAAGACCTCAGGCCACCGCCTCGCATCCTGCAGCGTCCAAGACAGCCCAAACCTGAAACCCGAAGAAATCGACTTCCACCGCAACCGCGCCACAGTCTGCGCCTTCATCAGCTCCCTCGCCCCAATCTCCAAGACCCACGAACGCACCAAAGCCACGACCAGCGACGCTGAACTGAAGCGCATACAGCTGCAAACCTTAATCGTCAGAATCCGCGCCATGGTACTCGACGACGACGCCAACATCGGGCTCCTCGAGGACCTCGAGGGCCAGATCCTCCTCGCGCTCAGACAGGACTATTTCCGCGGCTGGGGCTTCCACTACCTGCTGTCCATGTACAACGCGCACTTTAAGCAGGTGCGGAACTCCTTCAAGGATCCTGGGCCGCAGTGGTATGGCAAGGACTCTCCACTGTTCACTGAGGCAACGAAGGAGCTTAGTTTCCTGTTCGACACGCTCCCTGCGCCTACGCCGTTCGTTACGGTGAGAGACTCGACGGGTCACTCGAAGAAGATCAGGATGCAGATGAGCTCCTACAATCGCAGCAGCAACCCCTGTTTCGCCGCCGAGTGTACAGTCACTCTCGCGGACGGCTCGAAAGTGGAAGCTAAGGCGCTGAAGGCAGATACGGCGCTCTGGACACCAAAAGGCGCGCGAAAGATCGTAGGTGTCTTGGAAACGGCAGTCGAGAACGAGCCGATGTGCACGCTTGGCGACTTGGACATCACGCCCTGGCACCCGGTTTCTGTGGATGGGAAATGGACGTTCCCGAACCAGATCGCGGAGCCGACATCCGAGTATACGGGGATGATTTACTCGCTGCTGCTGGAGAGGGATGACGATCCTGAGGCGCACGCGGTGGAGGTTGGTGGGAAGATTGCTGTGACGCTTGGCCATGGTATTACTCGCGCTGCTGACGACATACGGGCCCATGAGTTCTTTGGGGACTATGAGAAGGTGTTGGAGGGGCTGCAGGGGCTGACTGCGGAGGATGGGGTCTACAGCTCTGCGGGCGTGCAGAGGGATGCGGCGACGGGCCTTGTTAGTGGGTTTGTGGCTAGGAAGTAGGTTTAGCGTAGTGTCCTGAGCATGAACGGAACTGTATACCATGTTGATTCTGACTATGCTACACACCACTAGTCCTTGTATGAAAAAACCCGTGATCTTTGCTTATTAGTTGAAGCGTCGGTGGTGGTCAATTTTTCGTAAACTCTATACAGAACAAAACGATTTATCTAACACGCCCTTTCTTGAACTACTATTTACGCCGACGCAACCGCGCAGTTAACCTAATCAATCCAAAGAAAACCCCTAGACCCGGGACCAGCGCGCCTGTAGAGGGAATAGTACTAACCCCGGCCGGACAACTGTTTCCGTCGGCCGAGCGTGTGGCCCTGACCGTCATGAACTGCCCGGAGTTGGGCCCCCCGAAGATCTAATGTATGGTTGAGAAAGTAAATCTAGTGGCATCCCTCTATTCCTCCGCTACTGGCCCAAGACTAGATATTAATGCAGTAAACGAAAGCGTGAAACATGGTCCTAGTCACTACTCGGTGTAGAGTGGACTGGGGACCTAAAAGGGGTTAGGGGACTGTCTTCGTCCCTCAACAGGCACTATAAGAAATCGATTGCCGTACCGCTATGCCATCTACCACCAAGGCGCAATCCATGCTTGCGCACCCAAACAACGAGAGTTATTCTACAGCAGTTTGAAGGTTGTTCAGGTACCCTATGCTTTATTACCTACCTTCGTTGTGGAAAAACATCCCAAAACACTTACCATCATTGACGTCTGTCAACTGACCCCAGACCCCGAAGGGGCTTTTGTCCCATCTCGGCTGCCTCCTTAACTACATCCAAAAAAATTGACAAATTCTCATGGCAATCCACTACCTCCCAAAGCCCTAATATGCAGTCCTTGGAACTATTTGATCCCGTATATTTGTGGCACGGTTCCTCTCGACTCCAAGTCTTAACGAGCTGTCCTATATGTGGGAAGAGAGATTAGGGTTTGACGGACAGAGAATCACGATATTTGAGTAGGAGGTGGCCTCCTGACGACTCGCAGGTGGCTCATCGGTGGCATGGGTATCGCGAGTAATCACTTCTATATACCAAGGCTGGTCTCTGACCTCTTCACCGAAGGATCCAGACATACATAGACGTACTGCCTCCCCTCGCGTTGGGCATCAATCCCAGCGCTCTCCCTGATTAGCCATGACCCCGCACCCGAGTCGGTGACTGTTAAGGACCTGTTATAACCTTCCTCTGTGAATCGTAACATGTATTCAAACCCTCTTTGTGGTGAAAGAAATCCAATTAGCGATTGTGTGGCTTGCGTAATATTGAAAGTTGGAATGATGATACAGCAGATAACTATCAAATCATCGTGTACCACGATCTATGAGCTGAGAAGCCGCGACAGCGTTGACTCACACCATCAGATGGCTGTGTTCATGACAGTACCTAGCAGTTAAAAAGGAAAATCATCACTCTATTCCGGACACCACTGTGTAGGCGCACTCAGAAACGTTTGATCTAGAGGGCGCCTTTGATTTACTGCCTAGCATGTGTTACGTGACAACAGCCAATTACTCATTTTGGTAAATATTTCTCAACCAAACATAATCACTGCTTGAGTTCCATTTGATATAGACCCTTTGATATATGACGCCGGTCCCCCATCCAGAGATGCAAGTTGTCTGAGGATTGGCCTCCTTGTATTACTTCGTCTTTGCTCGCATTTTCTACAATTACTTGATTTTTGGGTGTTGAAAAGATATTACGCTTTGATACGGATCTACTTTTAAAAGCCAAAACCATCTAATTCATTCTAGCGCCCTGAGTGTGTATTATCCTATCATGGCTCCTCCTGGTAGCCGCTTTATGGACAAAATGGCAACACTACATGGCTCTGACGCTGCCATTGGCAATTAACATGGCTCGGCTAACATCTGGAAACCAAACTTTCATGCCAGCGGATTATCCCTCTGAGAAAATACGCAGAGCATCCGCTCAGAAAGCATGTGATATAGATCTGGAGGGAACGTTTGATCACCGCCTTTCACATTGAAAAATAGTTGAAAGCAGTCGTGCGGTCCCTGTGGGAGAGATACCAAATAACAGAGAGACTGCGGAGAAAGAGAAGGTATCGAAGAGGAGAGTTGGAGACTTGATGATTCCACATAATTGAGCTTTAGACAGAAAGTCATCCCGGTTGTCAAAATTCTAGATCCCACGACAGTTCAGCAAGTCGATGAGAGCGTTAGTATAGAGCCTGTCCAGGAGAGCAATAAGAAGAAGAAGAAGAGGAGGAATCGAAAAGGAAAAGGAAAAGGTACCAACAATTTAGGAGACTCAGGGCCGTGATAATGAGATACCGCTAATTTTTGATATAGGCGACCAGAAAGGCGATCAGAAGAGCGATGTCAGTGGCGGTATGGACCAGAGAGAACAAAACGCAATGAAATCTGACAAATTGTCGCTAAAGAACGGAACATATTCCAAGATCCCGAATTGTCAGAGGCATTTGCTGGCAGTCATGTCAGTGCTAGTACCCAGCACAAAACAGAGGCATTCCGAAGGACCGCTTCTCTAGCCATTCAACGAGTCATAGTATCGCTGCAAACTATCAACGAACACCGCTCTCCATTACAGTTACTGCAAGCATCCATCGCAACTTTCTTAGAAGGGCCACAGATCGCCTCCTTTATATACAGGCAGCTTCAGGTCGCGGCAATGCTGGGTGAAACTTCAATCTTTGTTCCCAAGGATATCATTCTCGATCCTCGCGACCCCGAATTCAACCTTCCCTGGAATTCCTGCAAGCTAGCCACGACCCTCGTTCTTCTCATTGCATGCCGACACAACGAGGTATTCGAGGCCCTGAAATATCAATCTGGGCAACTCGGCGGTTTGCCTACGCTTTCGTTGATCCGCAGCACGTCAAGCTCCTCCTTTGCACAGGCCTTCGCAAAGGCAAAGAAGGCTGCACTAAGCGGAGAGATGGCCACGACTGTGATTGGGGTATCCTTGACCGACGTTCACATCTTTGAGCTCAATGTGAGAGGGAAGGCAAAGCCCTACACATCGTTCGCCCATTCCTTCGTCGTAGGTATTGGTCCAGAAGGAGTAGTAATTTGGCAGAGCTGGGGGGAATATGGGTACCGACTTGACGAGTATTTAAACCGGGATGGAGCGAGGCTGAGGAACTGGGACGAAGCAGATGAATTCGTAAGAGATTTTACCCGGTTGGTGTTTCGTAAAGTGAGTTTTCTATCCGTGCAGCAAACGAAAGTAGACAAAAGTAACTGATGCGCATATCTAGAGTACTTGGAATTCCGAGAAGAATAAGTACTATCAGAAGTGCTTTGAGGTTGACGTGAATAAGATCTGTGGGCGAAATGGTCCACAAAGACCAATTGTGCCGAAATTTGAGGCATGGGTCCAATTGCATGTTATTGAGAATGTCAAGGTCGAGGATATTAAAAATTTTACATTTGAATAATATTTCTTCAGGCAGTGTAGAGAGACAAACAGTTAGTATACAGTGTACGAGCTATTTCATAGCTAGCCCAAGCCCAACTAGTATAATACCATCTAATTTCTATACCAACTATCGAGCCTAAATGTAGTACGAACTGAGAGTACCAGCTGCATGACGATGCTCCAGTATACTCGTTTTCGAGTCGGAGGTCTGGCGTATTAGGTCGACGAAGTGGTTGCGCTTTTTTGTGAGGGGAACTGCCCGCCGACGCTCAGATTATAGGAGCCGACCGTGATGGTTTTCTGGGGATTGCAGGTGTCATCTGTCTCTGTGTTGGCATGGTGTCTAGCTAGAGGTCATGGCGGGAGGTGGGGTCCGCCTGGAGATGTCAAGGTGTAGGAGTCTCGATAGCAAGCTTCTAGGATCCTGTCTCAGAGCTCCTTAAACGCCGGGGGGGGGGGCCTGATACGGTCTTTGCATATATCGACCGTGGTGTGCGGCGCGACTGTAGATAGCCGCAGACGAGCTGTTGACCAGATGTCACACGCGATATCCCCAGATTTCGACTTCTTCACATTCGCAGAAGTAATTCGAACCCTATGAAGTCTAGAAATAACGCAATTACCGCCAAAGCCAGGCGCCCGACTTCTCCTCATATCTCGTCTCCAATACGTTGAGGGCGAAACGAGGCAATTGGTGTTTGCTAGTTGCTGCCGGATGATGTCTGAAGGATTTTTAACAGACACGAAGGATCCATACCCATGCTGGAGATATTGTCGATCGGGGACCGTTGGACTTAAAAGGTCGATCAGTACTGTATTTTGCGGAAGTTCCACTTCCTAAAATACTGGTCCATTCACAATTCTCGAGCCAAGACTTATAGTGCAGGAATCACCGAGCTTTTGACAATTAGCTTCAGAAGTCAGAAGATCAAGTTCGTGAAAGGTGGTTTGTTACTCATACCGAGGCCCATATTAATTAAAGTCCATCTCTTCCCGAAAGATGAGCATGTCAGAAGCATATTGTAGCCAGAGATCAACGCACTCACTTTATAGTATGTACTATTAATGCGGATCACCGTGACATGCAAAAGGTAGGACTCGGATTGAAATGCCATGGAGGCGATTCTTCCCATGTGTTTTAACCGTACTATACTCTCCATCTACGGAACGTCGGCGGCATCCCTACTACACTAGAAGCTAGACAAGCAAGCTGGTGCCTGGTGCCTCAAGTTTGATGTTGTGTTGGCTTGGCCTACGTAGCAACCACAATAGTGGGGCCAACAAGGCGGGTATCACCAGGGATGTCAACAGGGGCATTAACAGGGATATCAACAGGGGTACAATTGCATCGCTTATATCCCATCTTAATCTTATCTGTAGGATCGATCTCTCTTTCTCAATGGTCTATTCCTACAGAAACAAACTTCGCCATGCTTTCTTTTAACCTCGTAGGAGCAGTTTTGCTGTTCTCAGCTGCCAGCTATACCCAGGTGTAAGGCTCTAGCTCACTGCCAGACATACATCCATTCACTCTCCGGCACTGCTAACTTTCTCACTTGTTCAGTGCCAACGACAGCACCCCCGTCTGGAGGGTGGTACTCACTACACCCGAACAAGAGACGAAAGGTATCTCACCTTGCCATCCAAACAACGCTGGCTATTTCGCAAATGGTGGTGTGGACCTAACAGTCTTGCCCAAGTTTTCGTCCAAAACTACCTGTTGTAAGCATTTACCAAAAAACTAAAGCCCACCCTGTGAGACCCGTATAGCTCGTACCTTTGTAGACAACGTTGCCGACCTATTCACTGCCTCCGGCAAGGCCCCACTACACGACTGCTACCCCAGCAACTCGACGTGTGACTTCCAACTCCAGGGTAATAGCAATTACAATGCGACAGCCAGCTATTCTCGGGTCGGTTTCCAGACAGGCCTTTCGCCGGGCAAAGAAAGTTCACTGCCCGACACGAGCGCACTTACATTCCGGACGTACGAGGGTGCGGACTGCGCCTCGGACGCCAACCAAACCTGGCACCAGTGGAGCTGCAATACGTACATAGGCGATTGCTCGGTGCTGTCGTATAGCGTGCGCAGCTTCAGCATTTCGGCGACGCCAGAGGCGAACAAGACGGAGTGTTATGTTGCGTCTGAGCGGGGAGAGGACAAGACGCCGTATGAAGAGGGAATGGGGGCGAGGATGGGACCGGGTAGCGCCGTGGTTGCGCTTGCTGCTGCGCTCGGCGTTGCTTTGTTCATATAGAAGTAGATGCGTTTTGTATAGTTTCTTCACAGACCAGAGATACCCTTGCGATTACCATAGATTGAGTTGTTATACTGTATTGCGGTCAGGGGGCTTGCATCAGCGGCTTATGAACGCTTTATAACGTGGATGTAGCACATGTAGATACAAGTGGTAGGACTATAGAATAGCACGTTTATGAAGATTAAGGTTGCCTAGATACTTTGGAGAGTCGCTGTCCCTATATACTCGCTATGATATTTAGTTACAACGGATTAGAAAACGGTTCAAGCCCAAGAGTACGTTCCATATGTGCCATAATATCGTCCAAATATATACTACCGCCAACAACACCCCCCTCCGTCTCTCACAAACAGACAACTCCATCACCACTTACCCCCCTATGGCAAAATAAACTCTCCGGCCGCAATCGCCGCCGCGATGTCGCCATCAGGAACGGTACTGGCCGCAATGTCGGCCTTGTCCAGCCCGTTAAGCAGCACACTCACCAAGTTCCCGAACACCACGCCGCCCGCTGTATTCAAGTGGGTGTAGTCCTTCTCGCTGAGGTTGTACAGCGCCGCGTTGGCCTTGCCGATGGCATTGACGTACGCCGTGCTCGCTTTGTTGAGGTCGATGTACACAGCGCCGATGTTGCCTGCGGCTGTGATGGCGGCAGCGGAGTGCTCAGCCAGGTTCTCGACCACCCCGTTGGAGTCGAAGGTGCGTCGGGTTAGGGAGGTTGTGATGACCTGGCAGTGGCGTGTTAGTTTATGCGGGTCGCGAAGAGGGGGGATTAGGACGCACGGGGATGCCGCCTGCGTCCTGGACGGCTTTGCCCAAGTTCTCGAGATTGGTGGTGAACTGGGCTACTGAGATGCCGGAGGTGCTCTTCTGGTCATTGTGGCCGAACTATACGATCGTAAGTGCTGAGTTCCGAGGGTATACGAGGGTGTGCGCTTCTTACCTGGATTGTGACATAGGGCGTGTACGATGCCTTATTATCGTTCACTGTGGCGATGACCTTAGCCCAGTATCCTTCTGCGACGAAGGATGCGGTTGTCGCGCCGCTGTCGCCGAAGTTGGTGCCGATAGCGCCGTTCTGGAGCGTCGTCAGGAAGCCATCACCCCAGCCTATGAAGCGTTAGAGTTTGGAAACATAAGTGGTGGAATGTTTATATATACCTCCTCCAACAGCGGTGGTGGAGTCGCCAGCCAAGAAAAATGCTGCCGGCTTGTCGGCGCGGGCTGGATGTTGTGGTGCTGCGGACACGAGAGAGCTGGCGAAAACCGCCAAGGACGAGAGTGCGAAAGAGGCCTTCATTTTAGAGTAGAAATGCTATATGAGAGAGGTGAAATATCTTACCATTCAAAGCGAAGAAGTGGCATCCCCAATCTACCTTTATATAATTTTCTACATTAATTAAATATTAGGTAGTGACGAATTGACATGGCTTTGTAGCGATGGACGTCCTCGAAAGATTTCCCGTGCAATCTAGTCGACGTGACGATGGCCGTCGGGTGAACGGGATGGCGGAATAGAGTTTCATATTGAGGGGGAAACTGCCGTCGCAATTTCATATATCGAGCACACACACAAGCAACTGCGGCCCGTTCACTGTCCGCGCGGAGGTACCCTTCCCCCGCGCCTTACCCCACAAACTCGATCTGTGTAGATCTCGGTCAGAGCTGCTCCGATACTCTATTACAGTGGCATTAGCGGCGCAGCTTGCATTTCGTCCAGGGAAGGAACACTCTTTTAGTGCTTAATATTTTTTGAGGCCTATCCTCTGATTGCTGGAAGTTATTATGCTTGTCTTGGTATGTGCATCGGTTGAGCGGCTGTGCCATTGTGTGAGCGGTCGAGGGGATCGGCAAAGATTGAATTCGTCCCATGATAAAACTTGTTATCGCGTGCTGCCCAAAAGGTTCACAGCAACGACGATTAAAACAGGGGCGCTCAATCACCCAGGGCGATGATGAAGTAGCCGTTTCTCGTGCCGCCAAAGAGTCTGGAAGAGGGACTATGCGTTCTAGCTAGTATTCATAATTAAATTTCTAATCTTAAAATAGAGACGTTCAATCAACGAGGGTTATATTTAGCGAGCTGTTTACTCTAGAATATAGCCAAACAGATAAATTCTATTGCCATAAATTACCAGTATCGTCATCAGCCATAGGCAGTCCATCTTCAATCTTCTACGTAGGACAAGTAACTCATCATAATCTACCCCCACCGTATGAATTCTTAAATCCCCACCATAGTAACCGCGTCTCACAACGGCATGCATTCTTCATACTCTTTGGCGCTCTATTCGCCATGCTGCGGTATATGTCTCGACAGGCAAAGGGCTGTAAGATTCCATGGAAGAGGACAAGGGAGTCAGTTAAGTAAATATCTGAAACAATTGCTTCTCATGCATCCTCCCTTTAGCCTTCCCGTAGGTTGTATAGCAGCAGGAGGAAGGGTTAGATAATGGAATACTCGGCGAACAGAGATTCGTTTGCGTATTAATCTCTTACATAACATCGCATGGCATGCAGTGGTCATTATATTAGATTAGAGACGTTGCCGGTCCAGTATCTATGTAAATGAATGTATTTCCATGTAACTATTTTGACCCATTATCCACCGCACTATCTTGAACTCAGCGTATCAAGATTTCAGCATAACCTTTTCGCGAAAAGGTACCAAAGACAATACGAAGGAAGTAAACTTATATCCAACAAATGAGGATAACGATCTAACGCCTGTGCCATCCGTTAGGCGGCACGGAAAAGAGTTCCACAGTTCTATTTCTGCCAGGTCGTTGATAGGCTTCGTCTGTTGATTATCTCGACGACCACTTCACATAGAGGGATGATAGAGTATTGAACAGATAGTACTAAACAAAAGCTTTGCCATTCGTACTTTCTTCCTTGGGATGATCAGCCGTAATTTGTTACCCTCGAGATATTAAACACGGCTTTAAAATATTCGCAGCCAACTACCTAGCCTACGCATCATTCTCATTTCTACCAGGACAAAGTTACCATGACACCAATATGACTGCTTAATACATAGGCCCGCAACAGATGGCCACTGCTGCCTAAACACTCGCTAGTGTCCTTTTCCCGTCTTCGATCGCGATGGCATAAAAGCCATTTGTTTACCCGGTAAGTTAGTTTTTTTCAATGTAAAATTGTGGGACGGTATTGACATCTACCTTACTAATTTTGTAATTTTGACGATAGCAATATTCATACGCGGTGGAGGAAGACCATCACGCCCTCTCGTCATGGATGGCGGGAGAGTAGGTTGCCCGGCCTGAAAGCGTTCCTTCTAGGCTTCGGGACATTGTATGATAGGAAGCACATGATCTCTTAAATATTCTAAACAATGATCGATACGAATATCAACTCGACCGTCATCTATTAGGGTATCAGATCAATCTAGGGCGTGTACCAGTTCGCGCTAGAAGTACCAACCATTGACTGCAGCTTCAGTTTGGATATCTCCGTAGCCGACAAGTAGCTTGCTTGAATCCTTGTATTGGCGGCGGGAAGCTTAAGATAAAGGATTAGATAGTGACGTTCTTCGTGGCGGATGAAGGGGCTCATGAGAAGCGGCAGTTCGAGACATCGCGAGAGCGCAAAACTTCAAACCGGTCAGAACCAGGCCATATCACTTCTAACATAGTTATAATACATTACATTACCGCCTAGACTAACATCGCTGCTTATATACCAATTCCTAACACATGTATAATCAGGTGTACTTGGTACTGTACGTACACGGGACCATTAGCTGCGACATTTGTGTGGCGGTACTACTCGTCTCCAGAACGCGGAGGCGGTTGCTTTGGTAACCAAATCTTGGTCCAGCGGCCAAGTTCAATATCGGCCCACCTTAATCACGCCAATTCCGCTGTTCTACCTCTCAGCAACAGCCTTGTCATCGAGGCCAGGCCGAATGGAACAGTCAGTCATGGACTCCTGCAGCAGCATCACGACCAGTTCGAGGAAGAATGCTATCATTCGCGCTTGACGTATTTGACGCGGCAAAAAAGTAGACCATGTAACGTATTTGCGGCTGTGCTTGTCAGCCCATTTTCGGGGGTTATCATCATTATGAGGTAAGTATTTTCTTGAGAGATAGTTCTGCTTGGCGAATTAACATACAGTATTGCACTTCGAAGTTTGGTTTGACGGGCTCTATGTGCGTCCAGTTGCGATTTAGAGCACTTAGATTTCTCAGCTGTTTGGTCGTAGGGAGGGCCACATTCTGGTAATATCTTTATAAAACACGATCAAAGACGGGCCAACGGCCTATGGTGACAAGACCAGAGCTGTGAGCACGGTGTCGAATGTAGCTCAAGATCAGGTTAACGACAAGACGATGCAGTCGAAAAGATCTTCGATATGGAAGAGAATCGCAGGCAAACTTGGAATAAATATTCCTATCGTGCTGCTAATGATCAAGTATGTACTGTGACTGGCCTGCCTCATTTGAGAGCATATTCAATACGCAGAAAGGCCCCAGTTGCCAGCGCTCTTCAAGAGAGTGTAGGCCAGGCGGCTTTTATTTATTTCAAATCGTCCTCCATGCTGTAGCAGCGTATTCTACCCAGAGCTGACATGTCGAAGAGGAGCCATCGCACCTACCATCGGCCTTGCTATGTATACACCCTAACCTCTTTTTGCTTCCCGGAAGAAAAAACTGATTTCCTGCAGATATCAGGACAACCATGTTGCGGCCCATTTTTTGACGATTGGCTATCTCATTCCAATCATGTCCATCCTAGCAGTTCCGATTTTTCCTCAAGCAAGATTTATCCAAAACCTTTTAGTGGCCTCGGTATGAACCGATTGTACCTCTTATAGTTCTTGTTGAATTAACTTGTGTTCGTTGGCAGCTTTTGGTTTGTCTCGCAGCCGCAATATCGTTACTTGCCATGTGGTGTGCGGTCAAAGCTCGAGAAAATACTACTCATATTTCGAAAGAAGCGTTGGCCAATGGGCCTGTCAGTGGCGCTAAAGTTAGCCCATCGTACAACGCCGCGGCAAGTGCTAACATGGGCATTTGGCTATTCTTTGAAGTATGGTTAATCAACACGTCAGTCCCAACCGCATTTCGCGTCCGCCGCTCTTCTGACGATTATAATGCAGGTTCCGAGCGTATCGACCCCAATACTTTTTGCCTTCTATAATATTTTCAATCTTCATCAACGTTACAGGAACCTATGGAACGCTGTTTGCAACTATGAAGCAGGTCGAAGCTCTAGGTAACATTCTCTTTTTTACGCGTAGCAGAATACTGATTAGAGAGATTTCTAGTCTCCCGTTTGCTTCAAGCTTTCTTCGCTGGTTTCGGAATCTCAGCTGCAGTCAGCCTTGTCATCGTGCCTTTCAGCTCTCGAACTATGATCTCCATGCTCGTAACGGAAGAGCTCCATGGATTGAAGACCATCCTCGAAGTCGAGGGACAATATATGCTGTCCCTACCCATGCGTGAATGGTACGGCACGAAGAACTCCACCACATACGCCAGAAGCGCAGATGAGAGTTGGTTCTCTGCTAGGACCAAACCTTGGCCTGAAGCTGATGCTCTAAAGAAAGTGATCGCCGACATAACCGAGCTACAAGTCAAGGTACAATCAGAGCTTCGATACGCAAAACGTGAAGTGGCTTGGGGCAAATTAGGATCGAAGGACATGATAACGATATGTCGGCTAATAAAGAACACATTGGTTCCAATTTTAGGGATGGAGTCTTTCATTGGAATCACAGATCGAATTGAAACGCGTGGTGGGTGGGAAGCCCTGAGAGTTCCAAAGACCGCCGACAGTTTTACTGAACCAAAATCCAACTCTCTCAAAGACAAGGAGAAGGGTCAGTGGAAGGAGATACTTGAACAGTTAAATGATCGGGTCAGACAACTCCAGAAAACTGTGATTGAGGGCTTCGATCATTCTTTGTACACACTCGAACTCGCAAAGCGACCGTTATCCCCGGCTAATACCGACATTGAAGCAAACAACCTAGGTTACTCGGCTGGGGAGAGAGGCTTCGCTAAATACTTAGAGAATGCGATACAAGACTTTTTGCGCCAACGAGAAGGTCCTCTGAAAAAATGGTGTGCCGAGACGGGTGTGGATGAGTCTTTGCAACTAAACGGCATGAAGCCCTCGGACAATCCATTGCACGAGCTACATCAATCTCAGCTATATGTTATCCTTAATGTATGTAAGTTTATTATGTTCCCAAAAGGCAAAATTCTGACCAGTCTAAAGCTAGAATATTCTTTTCTTGTGACTGCGAGAGAAGTTTTAAACCTGGTCAAGTATGCTGACTCTAAAGTGGATGATGGAACAATGTCGAAGAAGCGCCTAATACTCCCAACGTGTAATCAAATGAAAAAATGGTTCTGGGCCATGCTTTCTAGAGAGGACAGCAATTTAGACTACCAAGTCTATAGTACCCGATCTGGCAGTCCGACAGTCCATCTTGGCGACGCTATTCAAGGTGAGAAAGACACCGAACACCTTCGCCCTACGTCTGTTTGGGAAAAGATGACGGACAAATTTCGAGTCATTCCGAACTTCTTTGGTTCTGCAGAGTCGGCATTTGGTTTCAGAGTAGCAACGGGAACCATGGCTATTGCAATCATTTGTTTTCTGAGGAATTCTCAGCAATTCTTTATCGAACAGCGACTCATCTGGGGCTCGATTATGGTTGCCATAAGCATGACTCAAACCGCTGGGTCTGGGGTTTATGGTCAGTTCTTACGTTTCAGTGGAACGTTGGTCGCTATGGTCGCATCGTACATTATCTGGTATATCGTTGATCAGCACCCGGCAGGTATTATTGTCTTTACTGGCATCACCATGTTCCTTTACCACTATCCATTGATCAAGAGCCCTAACAATCCAGTCATTCCTATGATTGGAATGGTCACGATTACCTTGATAGTGGGATATGAACTTCAAGTCCAGAAAGTCGGCATCCTTAGATCGATTTCCAACGGCCAAGCCTATCACCCCTTATACGAGCTCGCTCCTTTTAGATTAGCTACAGTCGTTGCCGGAGTGAGCGTGGCATTCTTTTTCACTTACTTTCCGTCAGTGATCACAGCTCGAAGCCAACTCCGCAAGGACCTAGGATCCTGTCTCTATATTCTTTGCAACTACTATAGCTCCGTCTATCAGACCATTGCATTGCAAAGTAGAGATGCGGAAGGGGATCTGAAAGACAAAGGGAGTCCCGGAAGAAGGCTTGAAAAAGCTCGAATTCGATTATACGTCAAAGAACTTGTCCTCCTTCAAGGCATAGAGAAGCATATTAAATTCACTGCGTGGGAGCCCACGTTTGGAGGGAAGTTCCCGCAAGCTTCATATGACAGGTTGATCAATCATACCAAGAAGTTAGCTTTGCACCTCCTTGTTGAATCTAGTGTTAACTTAAACTAGCATCATCCGCTTCACGACAATGATTGCCCATGCATCTGAAACGTTCCGAGTGTTACCAACTGCAGATAACACCCAGAACACTCCAGGATCGTGGCTGAAAGACTTTAAACATCTCATCACCTCCTTACAGCTAACATCCCAAGAGGTGACGTCTCTTCTCGCCATAGTCGCTTCTGCAATCTCGACCGGTAGACCGATGCCTCCATATCTCAAAGCCCCACAATCCATGAATCTTAGACAGCTACTTAACAGAATGGACGGCGATATTCTCAGTACACGGCATGTACTTGAACCAGGCTACACGGCTTTTGCCGTGATACAGGTGTCATCTACGATGTTAAGAGATGATTTAGAAGGCTTACTGGAAGAGACGAAGAATTTAGTTGGGGAGGCGAAGTTTAACATTGATGTTCCTGCGATAGAGAACCTTAATGCGGATCCTGTCATGATGGGAGGGAGGGGAGACTAAAGCAATTGCGAAATGTTGCCCAAGTGCGTCGGATGCCAAATATTTATGCTTGCAGATCTAGTGCGGTAGCAAATAGTTAGTGATATGAGTCCAAGTCGGCCATCGGGGAACCTCTCTATAGTAAATAGACGTTTAATACAGTGGCCCATATATACACATATATATCTAACAAATCGTTATCATTATACCCAGATTTACTTGTCTTTCATCTTAAACTTTGACTGTGCCCGTCTTCTCTTTTAACTTAGCTTTGAAGTTGCACACGGTGCAAGATTTTCTTCGTGAAATTGCTTTCGAAATGACGCATTGCTGTGCCGCAGGGAAAAGCTTGCCTCTAGATGCAAAGTGAAAAATACATCCGAAAGCAATTTCACTGCATCTGGAGGCAAGCTTTTCCCTGCGGCACAGCAACGCGTCATTTCGAAGGCTCAGAAGCGAGCAATTGCCAGCTCTTCCTCCACATCAAGAACGTACGAAAATACAGTTCCTGAAATTCAGATGGCCGACATAGGAAACGGTAAGAATTTTCAACTCGTCGATTGGGAGGAAAATGACCCAGAGGTATGAAATTTTTTTAAGACGTGATGAAGAGGCTCTTCTGATTTGTTACAGAGTCTCCCCCGCAATAACCACCGCATCAACAAGACGCACTTCGCTGACACGGGCGCACCCCGCTGACACCCACTGTGAGCGAAGCGAACAGTGGGTATTATGGGATTTAGCAATAGCCGAGCAGCATGAGTTGGAGCAAGATGGGGAAGGGGCAAACCAACAGTGAAAGAGCTTTGAGTAATCGGTTATCTAACCCATCAATTTGGAATGAGCAGCTGTTACATCATGCCACCCGCACATTTCCCCCCCGTTGATTACGCACTAATGACGTTAATCACATTGGGATCACGCCACTGCTAGAACATTAGGATGCGGCGCCTTCAAGACTCCGGATATAGAAATTACTGGAATGCCAAAAGTTTGTCTGCCATATAACATCGTCGCCTCAGGCGTTTTCCCCTCAAACAACCCTTAAAGACGTCTTTTGTTATGTACTCAGATTGGCCACCCACCACATCATTCAACCATGAACTCTAGTGAGCAGAGCGTGAAAGGCCAGACAGCGATCGCAGATGCTGTCACTTGCGAAGACTTCCAGCGACGGCCGTCTGCATACCAGTTGCGCCGGCTGAAGGGTGACCTGGGAAAGGACGCCTGGGATGGGCCACCTTTCCATGTATGAAGCTGTTCCATTGGCACTGGTGAAACCACAAATTTAGACGAGCATCTCTATCTGACTACTTTTGCAGGCCTTATACGCCGGTATTGCTGCTAGGTACCACCTCGTCAATGGGCAAGTCACACTCGCTTTCGCTGTTCGTGACAGCTCATACCTGTTAGACTACGCGCAGCATAATCTCTCCTCCGGCAGCCTGCTTCCAGATTGGCCCGCGATCACCGATCATATCATCGTAGCAGCAAGAAAATATCAGCAAAGCCACGCCGAGAAGTTCATTGGCTTGGCCATGTCGGCCGACTTAGCTGGGCGGTGTCCTGATTTGTGTGCTCGCCTTTGGCTAGAGCTGGACATCATTCCCATCGTACTTCGCAAGGCGGAGGAGAATGTGAGTTGGGGTTCATACGACGAGAATTTGCCATTCAAATCACTAGATGAACATGCTGAGTCGATGGCAAGGAAGTGTATAAGGCAAGTATTTACATTTTTTGGCTTCTGTAATAGGTAACTGCTTTTCTCACCGGTCGTAGATTCTTTGGCCCCAACCAAGCCCCGATCCCAGAGATTGGCAGCCAAGGGGTTGTTGAAGTTGACGCTGCGTTCCATGTTAAATTGACGAGACTTTTGGACTATGAG